>CADDIJ020002572.1:0-241513 GCA_902809745.2 Tetradesmus lagerheimii | reverse complement strand
GTCGCTGGCAACCACTTGCTTGTATACCGTATATATTTGGCAATTGTGTGCATATGCACACAATAGATGCATCTACTGCCAGGGTTGCCACGTGGCAAGGTGCACCTTGATGTGCCATGTACGTAACCTCGCCCGCTTGGAAAGCCGATTACAGTCTCATCGAGCAGCGAAAAAGAAAGCAATTCAAACTAAGAGGGCTCTCCTGCTGTTGCCTGCAGTTCAGTCACTGAACGGTTTGATCGTACATGGATGACTTTGCGACAGGGCCCTTACAGCCCTATAGAGCAGCAATCAACGCATCAGTATCGGTTTATATCGTTTGCAAGCGCTGCGCCGTCGCAATCAGGCCCAGGGTGCCAATAATCACGAGTGCTGTGTTGTCATACACGTCTCCAGCAGATTTGGCTGGGCCTAGCTCAAGCACAAACCCACCCGTTGCAAAATTCAATTGCATCTCGTCTCGACGTTCTACTGATCATTGATGTAAAGCTAGAACTGCTCGCTACTCATCACAAGTTTGTTCGACGCTGAAAGGTGCTGCCAAGAAGGAGGGAATAGACATTACAAGGTGATTCACATCAATATGTTAGCATAATGATGCATGTTGCCGTGGAATAGTCAAGCTCCAGCCTGCACCAAACCGACTGTATCTCCGACACTTTCCGACACCTTGTGTGCCTCTCACCAGCGCTCAACAGCACTACTCTGAGTGTTTATGAAACAGAAGCTACCTTTAAAATGCGTCGACTATCCCTAACACAACAATGCAAGCTTGTCACTCGCACTGCTTGCAAGCAATTGCAGCCATTCTACCGTGGCGAAGGCCGCAGGAACCCGAACAGAACCTGCTTGATATCGCACAACTCATTGACAGACGATCCTATGCTTTATCTTATCAGACGTGCGTGACTGTGCAGATTGGTTTCGGCGGGTATCAGTACAGTACTGATGTGAGGCCCTCTCCGAGTCGGATGTTCATTGGTTGCCAAGTCACAGCGAGCTAGCTCGAGGCGTATATTGAGTCAAAAATGCAAATGCATTGCCACCGTGGTACGCTGGCAGTGTCAATCTATCCACCAGATACCTGGTAACACATGCTGCTGCTGCTGCTGCTGCTGCTGCGCTGCTGCTGCAGTGCCTAATAATAATAATAATCAATCCTTGTAAGCCATATCTTTCGGCATTGGCAACCGCGCCTCACCCACTGGGGAGGTGGAAAGCAGACTGATTATTCTCTCTATTTTCGGTGTAAGGTAGACCACCCAGACCCTTACACCCCTTACTAGGCAGCATGTGGGAATCACCCCATACGGTGGACTGCATACCTAGCAGGGCCGGTGTGTATATAGCCAGCAATCGACGGAGTCCTGCGGAGAGTCGCGAGGACATGAGCAGCATCCTTGCTTCGGCTTTCGCCGACTGTATCCCTGAGTCCAGAGACATACTGCTTAAGCTCAGAATCGAGCCTGCAACCTTTCGGCCACTGTTCGTCCGTCATCACCACTGCGCCACGTGTTTGACGTCCCGCCGGACCATTAAACTGCTGCAGTGCCTCAGTGAAAACTCACCATGTCCAAGTTTCTGTCCTTGGTGCTGCTTACATGGCTGCTTGCTGTGTCAGGTGAGCATGGCAATTGCTGCAGAACAGCATCAGAGCAGGCATGCTGCCATGTGGCAGCCAAACTTTGGCTCTGCAAGCTGTACTGCCCACATGCATCAAGCATAATGGCATCATGTAGTGTATGCATATACAGCTTGGAGCAGTAGTCTGTGGCATTTGCTGCAGGCATTGCAGCCCGTTGGCTAGCCATTAGCTAATGATGATGTACACCAGGCACGCCTAGGCCAACATGATACTCTTATTCCAATTCATCTGGTCAGAGCTCTATGTCGTCTGATATGTCACACACATAGTGTCCTATGCATGTTTGTGCACCGCAGTGGTTGTCAGCCGCCCTCAAGAGGAGGAGCTGCAGGCTCAGGCTGCCGCTGTGAAGCCCCCACGTGCGAGGAAGCCCAGCCGTGCTCGCTTGGCACCCACTGTCTTGAGCATACTCAGTCTGCAAAAGTGACCATGCTTGAGATACCTCTGCACTGCCCCGACTGCACGGGAACGGGAACGGGAATGGGTCTCATATCATGGGGAATTGTGTCCCAAAAGAAGGACGTGGGCGGCACTGAGTTATCACATGTCATTGTTGGTGTCAGTAAGACCATGGGGCCCCCGTCGGGCCGCTTTGCTGTCAATTGTGAACAGGTGTTTGACCATGCGATCGGAAAGACCCTTGGCAGCAACGCCTACATCATCGACGAATTTGTGACCGTCACAGAATGCACGTGCAGTACTGGTTCTAGTATGACTCCATGCATTGGCACTTGCTCAGCCGAGTTGGGGCCTGGCGCTTTGTGGTGTGCCACACCAGGCGCCTGCGCAAGACATCTCACATGCAGCGATCTGCGTACACACAACACCCTCAGGGACGCCACCCGGTGTGAAACCTGTGAAATTGATGCAGACAGGGGCGCAGTAACCCTAACTTTGAGCTGCACTGACCTTGGTAAGGGGCCGTGGGAATTTGCGCCAGTTGGGAACATTGTTTGGAAGTCTGAGCTGGAATCTGTGCCCTGATGTGACTGGGCCCTGAATCTGTCAGATGGCTGCTGCTGCCAGTATGGTGTAGCCATACGTATGGGACCACAACAACGGATGTTGGTGAATGCCAGCGCATGGCCTGCTGCAGTGGGACACTCCAACCTTGAGCTGCACTGACCTTGATAAGGGGCCATGGGACTTTGTGCCAGTTGGTAACATTGTTTGGAAGTACGAGCTTGAGCCAGTTGTGCCCTGATGTTGTTACAGATGTGGTTGGGGCCTGATTCTGTGAGATGGCTGCTGCTGCCAGTTTGGTAGAATCACACGCATGGAACCGCAACAACGGATGTTAGTGATCATGTATGCCAGTGCATGGCTTGTTTTTTCAGTGATTGTCTAAATCCGTTCTTCTAGATAATTCACCAGAAGAGATGCGGCATGAGCTGACGGCATTGATGCTATCGCTTGAATGGGGGACATGATGATTGACGATATATGGCATGGTGAAAGGAATGCAGTTTGCCAAACAAAGCCTCCGCAGTTGTACATTTTGCATTGTATTGAGCGGTTTGCATGGCAGCAGGTGTGCTCTGTGCATTTGTTGCAGGTTACAGCACCCACCCCTAGTGATTGCTGCAGCATTGTGATGAACGGTCCTCATGTCTGCAGTTGTTGCATTCTGCATTTTGATGAGCGGTCCCCATGGCAGCAGTTGTGCATTGAGGATATTGTTTTCATATACACATTGTCGGATACTGCCACAAGATGGGTGTGCACATGTAGCGATACTGCCACATGATGTGATACTGTGTGAACATGTATACATGCTACGTAGCAGTCATCTACATGCCAGTGAAATCGTTATGGCGCACAGCGTACATGGCACTGCAGCTACCAAGCAGTGGCGGCTGTTCAATGCTGCTGTGAGTTGGTGATCACTGTTTCGTTTGTTACCTGGGAGAGCGGAATCATAGGCCTACTGGCTGGCCACACACGATGATGATTGCTATTGCATCCTTTGACTAGCATTTTCCTCAGTGTGTTGCCGGTCCACCGACACACTGAGTTGATTTTTTCTGTTCATGAGCAGCCACTGCTGAGCGCGGCAGTTTCTGTGCATTGTTGTATTCGATACACGGTTGCCACCCTCGTTGAGATCTCGCTGTGCTGCTAGCAGCAGTGTAGCAGTGCATCATCTGCTGTGTCCCTTCTGCAAAGTTACCCATATTCTGCAAGACAGCAGTGAATGTGCATTGTGTGCTGTGCTCACTGTTGCACCTTTGACTAGCCGAATCTGTCAGGCTGTTGCCGGTTCCACCGACACACTGCTGAATGCATGACCCGGTCATGCATGCAGCTCTGAGAAGCAGCAGTGTGGCAGTGAATGTACATTGTATGCGGTCACCGTGAGGCTCACGTTTGCACCTTTGACTAGCCACATCTGTCAGGGTCACACGGTGTTGCCGGGTCCACAGGCGCACCTTTGCAGCACATGATTTGTTACCTTGTGGTATTAGACGACCACACCGTCTGCAAACGCTTAACTGCAGTGCCGCAACATACTTTATATTGTCTCTGGTATATCTCATTGCCATAAGTCTGACATATTGCCACAGGAAGCCAGAACTGTTACGTTGACGTGTCATAACAGACCGCCATAACAGCTGCAATCCAACAGCGTAGTGCCTCAGGCTGACACACTGCATAGCAGGCGTACACACAGAAGCTGTAACATCAATCCGTACCAGACAACCCCAGGCTGTAACAGCAGTCCACACTATGAACATTGCTCAAGACCAGCGCTGAGTGCAGTTCATACCAAAGCTCACATCAGGCCGTAGCAGCATTGCTGAGAGCCAGCGCTGTGTGTAGCCTAGCTCTTCCCCCCCCTCCAACAGAAGCCTGAGGCACAAGCAATCATTGTAACGACCCTAGAGCAGCGCACAGCAACAGCACAGTGCCGCAAATCACACACCACACCTTTGCCAAAGCACGGTGTTGCCACCCTCAGTGAGCAGCAGTGTGGCAGCACATCATGTGCCGTACCGTACTGCGGCTGACCATACAGGATTGAGATCACTGTTGCACCCTTTGACTAACATTCTCCTCAGTGTGTTGCCGATTCCACCGACACACCGAGCCGTTTGTTGTTCATGAGCAGCCGCTGCTGAGCGCGGCAATTTGTGTGCATTGCATTTATTAATTGCCACCTTTTTTGAGCGCTCACTGCGCTGCAAGCAGCAGTGTAGCATTGTACCATCTGATGTGTCCCTTATTCTCAGAGAGTCACCGATATTCCGCATGAGAGCAGTGGATGTGCATTGTGTGCTGTGCTCACTGTTGCACCTTTGACTAGCCGAATCTGTCAGGGTGTTGCGGTTCTACAGGCGCACCTTCGCCAGAACACGGTGTGGCAGCGGATGCACATTGTATGCTAGTATAGCACAGCGCTGAGCTCACATTTGACCATTTGACTAGCCACATCTGTCAGGCTGTTGCTGGTTCCACTGGCACACTGTTGAAGCCATGACCCGGTCATGCATGCGGCTCTGAGAAGCAGCAGTGCGGCAGTGGATGTGCATTTGATGGTATGCTGTGCTCACCCTTGCGCCCTTTGGCTAGCCACATCTGTCAGGCTGTTGCTGTATCCACAGGCACACCTTTGTGTTGCCACCCTCAGTGAGCAAGCAGTGTACCAGTGGCAGTACATTCCCTAGGGATTGTACGTTGCCAACCGTGCAGGGTGCAGCAGTGCTCACTGTCGCACCTTGTTCACACCTTTGACTAGCCACATCTGTCAGGGTGTTGCCGGTTCCACAGGCGCACCTACGCCAAAGCACGGTGTGGCATCGGATGCACATTTTATGCTGTGCTCACTGTTGCACAGTTGCCAAAGCATGGTTGTGGCACCCTCAGTAAGCAGCAATGCAGCACATCATGTACTGCAGTGCATGGCTGTATTTTTGCAGTGGATTTTGTGGTCGCCTGGGGCAAAATAATCAAATTGTATGCTATGCTCACTGTTGCACCTTTGACTAGCCCAATATGTCAGTGTGTCGCCGGTTCCACCAACACGCTTAGTTGGTTTTTTATTCATGACGAGCCTTTGAATAGCCATATATGTATGTCAGGCTGTTGCCGTTTCCATAGGCGCACCTTTGCCGAAGCACGGTGTTGGCACCCTCCGTGAGCAGCAGTGCAGCAGTCATCATGTGCTGCATCATGTACTGCAGTGCATGGCCTATTTTTGCAGTGGTTTCATTCCACAGTGTGGTCATCTGGGGGAAACGAATCTCACTGGCTGGCCACACGTGTGCAGTTGGTCGAGATGTTTTGCAAGCATGATGCTCTGCTCACTTTTGTGGGTTGCCGAGGGGAGCGGGATTATCCTGGAGTAGACTAATGCTGCGCCCACCTAGGCGCGTGGCACCTTGTTTTTGGTTACAAGGGGGGGCAAAATCTTTGACTAGACAGGGCAGTTGGTGCAATCAACGCCTGCGTTGCTGGTTCCACTGGAACGTTGGCAACATGTTGAGTTGGCGCGCCTGCTTTCACTATGCATGGCTTGCATCTGCATGACTCTTGGTTGAACCGTTCAACAGCAGGCTGCTGGCAGGTTGCATAATCGTGCAGATCAACGTTGAAAGAGCCTCTGCGGCGGCCGCACTGCTGGTATTGCGGAATCAAGGACTGTGCATGTGCCAGGTATGCCTGACAGTATGCTGTGTAGCCCATATGCATACCCGGTATCAGTGAGGTAACAGGATCATTGTGAACAATCTTGAAGATCCATTACTGCAGTGCGTGCCGCTGCCAACAGTGCACTGCTGCTGCTGCTGCTGTTAGTTAGTTAGTTAGTTAGTTAGTTAGTTAGTTAGTTACACAGCCTATAGTGTTGGTATCCTTGTCATACAAATTAGTGTTCATGAAGAGAGAAATTATGTTTGTAATTGAGCAGCATTTGCTGCTGCTGCTGTCGAATTCATGAACACAAGCCGCTGCTTTGCATGCTGCCTTTTCCAGTACCGCAAACCCTTTACAAGCCGCTGACGGCTGCAAACTTTTTCAACTTTTCTTCAAAGCTTGAAGAAGGAGGCACTGCGTCTCAGACTCTTCGAAAGACGGGCATTCAGTTGCAAGCACAGGTGCTGCTGCAGCGTGATCATCTTTGCATCTTTGCCGCTGCCGCTGCATGCCCTGGTGTACACCAGGTTCAAGCAACAACATTGGACGCAGCAACACAGCTGCATAACAGCCTGCTGGGTGACACGGGGTGCTTCAGCACCACCCACCTGTCCGGCAGCCCGAAAGCAGGCCCTGCCACAAAGCTTGTGCCATCAAGCAGCAAGTTGCTGCAGCAGCAGCTGCTGCTGTTGCTGCTGCTGCCGCTGCTGCTGCCTTACATCTCCGACGCTGCACATAGCGGTCCTGCTGCACAACACGACATTCGTCAGGTCACCATCAGCACCAATGCAATGCAGCAGCATGCCGTGGTGACCCACAAATGCAGCAGCGTGGCACAGCTTCACAGCCTGGCACCATTGCTGCTGCTGCTGCTGCTGGCACCATTGCTTGGTGTAAGGTTCTCGTTGCTGCTGCTGCTGCTGCCGTTGAATCATGCCATGATCGCAACGGTTGCGAACAGCAATATTGGACACAGCGGTCCTGCAGCGTAACACGACACGCACCACGCCACCATCAGCACCAATGCAGCAGCATGCATGCCATATGGCGCAGCTTCACAGCCTGCCGCAACTGCTGCTGCTGCAGCTGCTGCCGCTGAATCGTGTTCCAAGCAGCGACACTGAATCTGCGATCCTTTCGCGTAACAAGACACTGATGCAGTGATCCTGTCGCACAACTGCTGCTGCTGCTGGCACCGTCGCGTTGTGTAGCCTACACAGCCTGTGGAACGGTTTCTGCTGCTGCTGCTGCTGCTGCTGTTGCTGCTGCTGTTGCTGCTTGAATCATGCTCTACTCAGCAACGTTAAACGCAGCGATCATGTTGCTTATCAAGACACGAGCCAAGCCACCATCAGCACCACCCACGAATGCAGCAGCACATGCTGCGCAGTCGCTGCAACGGTTTGCTCGTACAGGGTTGACTTTGCGCTGAGGCTCGTACAGCCCATCAGAGCAACATAAAAGCATTGAAGTTGCAATATGTGTATTTAAAGCGCTGGCGCGCCGCAATCAGGTCCAAAAAAGGAGGCAACAATCATGTCATATTGTCATACACGTCGGCAGCAAACTTGGCTCGGCCTAGGTCAAATTCCACCCCACATCCACTTCAGCACCTTCTGTATCACATTTTCAACCGTCTACCGATAATTTATATGAAGCTGGAAGAGCTCGCTACACATCACCAAGTGACTCCCACGCTGAGAACTGCTGCCAATAACCAAGGACGCGACGCAAAAAAGACCACTACATACATTATTCGGTACCATCTCTAAGAAAGGTAAGCACCATGATGCGTGCTGCCTTGAAACAGCTCGAGCCTGCAACGAACCGACTGTGACTCCGACAGCTTATGCGCCCTTCACCAGCACTATTCTGAGCTTATTTGATACATTGTTTACTGTATAGAGGCCAACACGATCCGCAGCAACACAGTTTAAGCTTGTCGCCCGCAAACAAGCTGACGCCATTCCACCCTGGCGGAGGCCGCAAGAACCCGAATCTGCTTGATAAAAAGTAATCTTGCAATAATTTGCAGGCGAACCCCATGCTGTATTGTGTAAGATGTGCGTGACTGTGCAGATTGTTTTTGGCGGGTTCCGGCACCTCAAGAGTCGGATGTTCGTTGGTTGCCAAGTAGCAGGGAGCTCTCTCGAGGCGTATATTGAGTCACAACTGCAAGTACAAACTGCAAACTCATGGCCACTGTGGCACGCTAGCAGTGTTAGATCGTTGCACCAGGCAGCTGCCAACACATGTTGCTGTGCTGCTGCTGCTGCTGCTGCAGTGCCCCAGTGACAACCATCACCATGTGCAGGTTCCTGCCAGTAGTGCTGCTGACATGGCTGCTTGCCGTGTCAGGTAAGCATGGCAGTCGCTGCAGAACAGCGTTACAGCAGCCTGCATGCATGCTGCCTTGTACATGTGGCAGCCAAATTGCAACTTACTTGAAGCTGTACTACAGTAGTGCTGACCAGATGCATCATACATACATAACACTGCTCGCTGTGTCAGGTGAGCTGGCATTCACTGCTTCAGTTTGCAACAGGCTGATGTTGCAACATGCAGCAGAACCAGAGCATGCATGCTGCCATGTAAACAGCAGCAGCACTCTAGCAGAGAGGCAGGCTGCCAGTTCGCCGAGTCAGGTGAGCTGACAGTCGCTGCTTCAGTTTGCAACAGGCTGAAGTTGCAACATGCAGCAGAACCAGTCAGACTGGCGGCCAAGTGACATTTGGCAAAGCACAAGGTGCAGCGATTCATCAAATCGTGCATGCATGTACTGCTTGGAGCATTAGTCTTTTGATGCAGGCTGAGGCATGGCAGCCAGTTTGCTGTTGCTGGTGATAAGATCTGAGCTTAGGGCTGACCAGGTGTGACAGGTGTTGCGTATTCTATGTGTGTAAACCCATGTGTACACACGTGTCTAGACACAAGATCTTGTGACCCATTGCCAACTCGTGTGATTGAAACATGAAACATGAAACATACCGTATATACGCGTAACCACCCGAACTGTTTAATTTGCCTACTGTTTGCTGACTTCTCAAGGGGATGCGGCTACAAAGTTTGTTTTTTTTTTCTAGAGTTCTTGTAGATGCTTTGAGCAGAGTGAGAGCCCCACAGCACCCGCGAAGACTGTCAGCAGCAGTGCTATCGACGCCCACCCCGCCCTAACTTTTCGTGATTGGAGCAGGCCACAATTTACCATCGCTCAAACATTTTGGTGATTGATACACATCTGCGAATTTTTTTTCACCAAATGATTCGGGTGGTTACGGTAACCCAAACCTGCTTCCCCCCCCCTGCCTGCATGTTGTGTTCCGCAGTGGTTCTCAGCCGCCCTCAAGAGGACGAGCTGCAGGCTCAGGCTGCCGCTGTGAAGCCCCCACGCGCGAGGAAGCCCAGCCGTACTCGCTCGGCACCCACTGGCGTGAGCATTGCAACAACGCCGAGCGTTGAGGTGATGACATACATCGATATGAGCGACCCAAACGATCCAGTTGATTCTTGGGGCTATATATAACAGTATCCTTTCGAGGACGGTTCCTCTGTCAACTTCTGTCAACTTTCGATCAAAGTTGTTGGCGCTCTTGATGGGGAACACTCCTTCACTTGCAGCACGGAGTTGGGCCGTGCTATTGGAAAGAGCCTTGGCGGTATTGGCTTCAGGATCAATGAGGGTGTGGTCATCAACAATTGCAAAGTCACTGATGCGGTCACGGACTGCACAGCAGAGCTACTGACTCAAGGTGCAGCGTGGTGTGGAGAAGGCGACGCTGTGAATTACCGAGACAGATGCCATTCATTGGGTATGTATCTCTCGTTGCGCGCAAAATGGGAACTCAACTGGTCCAGCGACTGCTATGCAGATGCAAACAAATGCACACCTATGGTGAGGGTCGTCTGCCGTGACTATGCTACGCGTGACTTCACAGCTGGAACATTCTGGACCAAGGAAGCTTCTAGACAATCCTAGAACATACTACTTCCGGAAACATCTACATCCTTCCGGAGACTTCTAGAACTTCTGGAAACATCTGGAACCTTCTGGAAACATCCAGAACCTTCTAGAACCTTCTAGAAACTTCCGGTTCCTTCAACCTTACATCATGCCCCCTCCCCAAGGAGCAACGTCCTCGTTGCTTACCCATCAGCCACGTCGACGCACCTGCCTGCGTGTGCTGCGGGTAGCCACCTCCTGCTCTGGGGTTGCATGATGAGAGGCTTCATACTCATCTATCAAGCTCTGCTCAATGTTGCTTGCTGGTTCCCATGAATCATCCTCTGGGCCACAATTGAGCCAACGGATCAAGTACTTGATAATCCAGCGCCGGCCGTCTCGCTCACGCCGCTTGTCAAGGAGCTTGTCTACCAGCCACTGGTCGTCATCAGGGTAGACGAGCACGGGTGCAGAGTGTCCTTTGTGGTCAGGGAACTGCGCATCTTCCTTCCATGGCCGGAGTAAGCTGATGTGGAATACAGGGTGAATCTTGAGAGAAGCAGGAAGCTTCAGCTTGTAGGCCACCGGATTGATGACCTTCTCCACCGTGAAGGGGCCAATGAAGCGAGCTGCGAGCTTCTTGCTCATCGTGGATGGTAAATTGAGGTTGATTGTGGACAGCTTCACCTTGTCTCCGACTTGGAACAGGTAGTGCTGTCGCTCCTTGTTGGCTGCGCGCGCTTGGCGCTCATGGGACTCCCGAAGCTTGGCCTTGGCATGCTCAATTGCGTCCGTCATTTCCTGAGCACGCATCTGCGCTGCTGGCACGATCACATCTGCCAAATCAATAGGTGAGGACACATTCTGACCATACGCCAAATAGAAAGGCGTGAAGCCCGTAGAAGGACTGACTGAATCATTGATAGCAAACTCCGCCAAATCTAGGTAATCGTCCCAATCATCCTGGCGAGGTGAAACAAAGTGGCGTAACACCTCTTCCAAGGTGCGGTTCGCACGCTCACTCTGGCCATCAGTCTGCGGGTGAAAAGCTGTAGAAAACCGCAGCTCAGTGCCAAGAGCTTTGAACAATGCCTGCCAAAAGTGGCTCAGAAACCGCCGATCCCTGTCAGAGATAATGACACGAGGCAAACCATGGTGCTTATACCATGTACGCACAAATACGTTGGCGATCGCCTCCGCTCCTGCAGTCTTAGTGGTGGGTGCAAAGTGGACCATCTTTGTCAGGCAATCCACAAACGTCACCACCGCATCATGCCCCTCCTTGGTAACAGGCAGATCTGTGATCAAATCCATGGTAATCTGCTCCCATTTTGCCGTAGACACAGGTAAAGGCTGCAGAAGACCAAGAGGTCGCTGCATCACAGGCTTATTGCGCTGACATGAAGGACATGCCACAACATAAGAATAGACAGAACGGCTCATGTGCGGCCACCAAAATCTCCTGGCCACACGTTGCAGGGTCTTGGTGTGGCCAAGATGTCCTGCACTTGGACAGTCATGGCACTCGGCAATAATGCGCTTCCTGAGCTCGGGAATTGCTGGGATAGCCACGCGATCCTGGAAGTACCACAACCCATCATGCATCCACAGACCTGGCATCACGTCATCATAGTAGTGATCCTTCTCATATCCAGCCTGAATCTCCTCTTTCAAGTTGCTAGGCACAGATGCCGTAGCAAGCTCAATTGAGGCGAGATCCGGGCGCCGTGACAGAGGATCTGACAAATTCTTAGCTCCCTCCTTGTAAGCATTCTCCGTACCACTGTAGTACGACTCGATCCACTGACTCCACTTGGCCTGTCGTCGAGAAAGATCCTGCTTCTTGTTGAACCAAGTATGGTTCAGGTGATCAGAGTTGACCTTGAAGGGAACTCCTTCCAGATAGCAACGCCACTGCTGTAGAGCGTAGTAGATTGCAAGCATCTCCCGATCTCCAGTGGGGTAGTTGCGCTCTGTTGGCGAGAGCTTCCGTGACAGATAAGCCACGGGTTGCAAGCCCTTGCCCTGATTTTGAAGTAGTACCGCTCCAAGCGCAAACTTGGAGGCGTCGGTGTAGACCTCATAAGGCAAGCTCGGATCAGGCGTCACCAGCACAGGTGCGGACACCAATGCCTTCTTGAGCTCGTCGAAGGCCCGACCTTCTACATCATCCCGCCAGTGCCACTTGATGCTCTCCTTGGTGAGCTCCGTCAACGGGTACGCCTTTTGAGCATAGTGCTGAATGAAGCGCCGGTAGTAACCAGTCAAACCGAGAAAACCTCGCACTTCACGCACAGTGCCAGGTGTCGGCCACTCCGTAACCGCTGCCACCTTCTTGGGATCTGGCTTAATGCCGTCGGCACTGACGACATGTCCCAAGAAGTCGATTTCGCTGAGCCCAAGTGCACATTTGTCAAGCCCCACATAAAGCTGATTCTCCCTCAAAACCGCGAGCACCTTAGCCACGTGCTCCAAATGCTCCTCAGGTGTCTTGGAAAAGATCAAGATGTCATCCAAGTACACCACCACGAACTTATCAAGATACAGGTCAAGATATGGCTGCAAAATCTTATTCATCAAATGCTGAAAAGTTGCGGGTGCGTTGGTCAACCCAAAAGGCATAACCTTCCACTCAAAGTGACCATAACGCGTCCGGAACGCGGTTTTTGGCACATCTTGCTCAGCAATGCGGATCTGCCAATAGCCACTCTGAAGATCAAGCTTGCTGAACATCGTCGCCCCATGAAGCTGATCCATCAGCTCGTCAATGCGAGGCAAAGGATAGCGGTTTTTCACCGTTATCTTGTTCAGCGCCCGATAGTCAATGCACATACGAAGCTTACCATTCTTCTTAGGAACAAAAAGAATGGGTGCTCCATACGGCGACTTGGAAGGTTGGATGAACCCCATGTCAATCAGGTCCGTTAGTTGTCGCTTGACCTCCGCCAGCTCCAAAGGGCTCATGTGATAAATAGGTAGGTAAGGGGGCTTGGCACCAGGCTCCAGCTCAATCTCATGTTCCACACCTCGGGATAGAGGTACACCTTTTGGCAGTTTGCCAAAGATGGCTGAGTACTTGTGAAGTACCCCCTTCATCCGTTCAACCCACTTGGGATCCCCCGAAGGGAGAGAGAGGTCATCTATCGCACGGATAGTTGGGTCCTCCTCAACCTCCTTGAGGATGGCAAGGTAAGCAATTGCGCCCTTGCGTAACTCCCGCTTGAGTTGAAGTGCAGACAACAAACTGACACCGGGAGTTGTCCTCTCGATGTTAGAGGGTTGCTGCAAGGTGTATGTGACGTCCCTCTTTTCAATGGTGATGGTGTTAGACACCCAGTCGATGGCAGGGTTGTGAGCAGTCAACCAAGGCTTGCCAAGGATGATGTCGTATGATGCCAGCTGAGTGACGGTAAAAGGCCTCCGGTCCTTGAATTGTCCAATACGGAAACGTAGGTCAGGCACGACCGTCCCCGCATCTTGCAGTGAACCGTTGGCGAGCCTCACTTGACGTCGATGGAGCTTGAGAGTAGGCAATCGGAACTCCATCACCACCCTCGGATCGATGTAGTCCTCACTCGCACCTGAGTCTACTAGCACATCAAGCACCTCGCCGCGG
This sequence comes from Tetradesmus lagerheimii, assembly GCA_902809745.2. Classification (NCBI taxonomy): domain Eukaryota; kingdom Viridiplantae; phylum Chlorophyta; class Chlorophyceae; order Sphaeropleales; family Scenedesmaceae; genus Tetradesmus; species Tetradesmus lagerheimii. Next base: position 227,680 of record CADDIJ020002572.1, on the reverse strand, counting down.
CACTTGGCCTTCAGACGAATGAGCTCATGGCTAGCAGGCTCAAGACCACCTAGCTCCATGGCGGTGCACGAGTCTTCGGCCTCGGGTGCAGTGAGTGCCTCCAGCTCCTGCTTCGCCGGCAACTCCTCCTCCCATGGCCTTGGCTTCACTCCTGTGTTCACGGGCGGATCCCACAGGATGATCACCGGCCATTGAGAAGCTTGCTCCACCCACCTGTCCCCGGATGGGATAGAGAACAAGCCCTCCGTTCCCGCAGGGTACTCGTGAATTACCCTCATCCCCTGCGTCAGCTTAGAGAGAGGTCTGTTACAGGGGTGGGCAAGCTATCGCCCTAGAGCGAGTCACTTGCCCCTCTTTCAGCTCACATATCATGAGAACCCGATAGCAAGCCACAAGATGCAACCAAAGTAAAACTCCAGAGGCATCTTGCAGCCCCTACCTCCCCATAAACCACAAGTACATGCAGTGCAGCATGTGCGAAGTGCAGCACGAAAAGCAGCAGGGTGCTCAAAGCACAGGGCACAAAACGCACAGGGTAAGGCAGGCATGGTCCAAACAGCAAGCGGGATGCACAATGGTGCTGCTTACCATAGGTGTTTGGCATGATTGCACCAAGGCACCGCTGTACACACCAGACTGCAGCAAGCAGGAGCACGCGGGACCGACAGGAGACACCGCATGTGGCATGCAAACTAAGGTGCTACTGCTTCTGCAACCCTCATGGCTGGCAAGCATAGCAGCACGCAATGCGACACACAGAGCTGAAAAATCAAGCACAGTGACACACGACATGCAACATGGCCTTGCCAGAAAGTGGAAACCGGACAACTACTGACAGCACAGCATGTAAAAGCAGGAAGGTCAGCTTCCACCACGGCTTCCTGTCCCACTTGGGCAGGATAAACACGCCGCATGTCGTCTCCGGTGCGGTCTTCTTACAATCCAGGTAGTGCGGCGGGACGTTAAACACGTGGCGCAGTGGTGATGACGGACGAACAGTGGCCGAAAGGTTGCAGGTTCGATTCTGAGCCTAAGCAGTATGTCTCTGGACTCAGGGATACAGTCGGCGAAAGCCGAAGGAAGGATGCTGCTAATGTCCTCGCGACTCTCCGCAGGACTCCGTTGATTGCTGGCTATATACACACCGGCCCTGCTAGGTATGCAGTCCACCGTATGGGGTGATTCCCACATGCTGCCCAGTAAGGGGTGTAAGGGTCTGGGTGGTCTACCTTACACCGAAAATAGAGAGAATAATCAGTCTGCTTTCCGCCTCCCCAGTGGGTGAGGCGCGGTTGCCGATGCCGAAAGGTATGGCTTACAAGGATTGATTATTTTATTAATCCAGGTAGTGCCTCAGATATTGGCCAGCATGCCGGAAAGGCACATTCAGCCATACTGACTCGCCGCTGACATTAGCCTTGCGAAAGTCAGTGAAGCCCTTGTAGAACTTGTCAGCCTGGGCAGTCTCCTCACGTGCGCAGGCGTCCACTGAGAATGGCCCGTAAGCATCGGCATACTTGACCTCAGGGTTCATCAGTACGTAGTACGTAGTGCGTAGTACGCTAGAGTACGTGGCGGCTGAGACAGAGTACGCTGTAGTACGGTGCAAAGTACGCTGTACTGTGGGAACTCCCCTAAAAGCCAGGCTGGTGCTTGTGGTTACACAGCTACACGTTGCCCTCACCCCTCAACCTCACAGCTGCCCCCCTCCTCTCCCTCCTCACCCTCCTCTCCCTCACCCTCGCTGCCACTCCCCACCATCTCCTCTTCCTCATCCCACCCAATGAACCCCTCCTCCCCGACAGCCATCTTCCGCACAAGCCTGCCATTAGTGAACACAAACACTAGGTCACGCGCACGTGCAGGTGTGAGCCTGTTGCGCCGCCTGTTGTGAATGAAATCATATGAGGACCAATTGCGCTCACATGAGCATGCATTTGACACCTGAGACAACAGGGTGATGGCCAGCTTCTGCAGCTGGGGGTGGTCTGCACCATATATGCTCCACCACTGGTGCGCTGGCATCACAGCAGCATCAGCATGCGCCTCTGCTTCGCCAAACAGCCCCTCCTTGCTGCGAAAGGCAGCATATGACAACCGCACAGCCTGCCTATCAGACACTGCCACCAGCTTGTTGATCATCTTCAGCAGGTCAGACACACATGCATCCCTGTTGTTGCCCAGGTCCATCCCCTCATCTGTCAGGAACTCAGGGTCGAGGCAGTAGGCTGCACCATGCAGCGGGCTGCTCATGTACTCCCACCGCTGCGTCCAAATGTCCAGCACCTCATCCATGACCTCATCATCCAGCTGCACCTCCTGCAGCCGCTGCTGCACCTTGTAGGCGTAGTAGTGGATCTTGCCGCTGCTTGGAACATCTCCATCAGCAAAGCGCAGCAGCCGCAGGATAGGCTCGCACACAGTAAACGCCTGCTCAGCTGCTGTCCAGTGCGCAGCGCTCAGGATGATGTCCTTGTAGGTGTTAGCGGTGTCCTGGAATGCAAAGGCAGTGGCACATGAGCATTGTTGCACCACAAATGCTGTCAGGTTTAGGGTCAACACTTCTCACAAGGGCACTTGTGCAGCCATGTGCAGGTGTGCTGCATGCGGTATGCAACAACGTGCGGCAGCATAAGGCCAAGTCAGCAGCATCACGGCTGCCATGCACCAGGGTTCATCAGCGTCACCCTATATCCTGTGAGAAGGGGGCAGGCAATGTGCAGTTAACAGCTCTGCAAGATTTCCAACACTGCCGCACCTTGTCAGCGGCCTTCATGGTGGCGATGGCGTTGTTCCAGTTGTCGGACACCACAAACTGCTGCAGCTTGGCCTTGACCTTGATGGTGCGCTCAATCATCAGCAGTGCTGACGCAAACCTGGTCTCACCAGGCTTGATGAGCTGCAGCACACTGCCCTCTGCATTTGCCTGGTGCTGCCGCCATGCTGCCAGGGTGTGGTGGTGGTTGTCGATGAAGCCCACAAAGCCCTTGGTGTTGCTGTGCACCTCCTTGAAGTAGGACAGGGCAAAGATGCCCTCCAGCGCCAGGTCGCACACGTGTGCCACACAGGGCGACCACGTGATGTGAGGGTACTGTGCTTCAATAAGGGCACCAGCTGCACTGCAGGCCTGCGCGTTGTCAGTGACAACCTGTGCATGCACACAACAGCAGCAGCAGCAGCAAAATGACAGCAGTAGCAGCAGCGCAACAGCAGTAGCAGCAGCATTGAGTTGCCTTCGTACTGAAACCTGGCGCACAAGTTGTAGGTTGCCTGACAAGGGAACCAATTTTGTCTGTGCACTGCCAGTTCCGCTTCTCCTGCCGCACCTGCACACTGCATCTGCTGCTTGAGGCATGGCCCAGCTGCTTTGCATCTCACCTGCACCACATTGTCAGGGCCCAGCTCCTCAATAGCCTCCATGAGGCATGCAGCAATGAACTCAGCAGACTTGACAGTGCCGCTGGTGTTCACCGCTGTCAGGAACTTGGCGCCCTTGGGGTTCACCGCCAGCACGTTCAGCAGGGGCCTGTTTGCGGCATCACTCCAGCCATCAGAGCACAAGGTGCCGCCTGTCTCCTGCAGCCGCTGCTCTCAGGGCCGCAAGCTCTCTGTGACGCGCTTCTTGGCATCATCCAGCAGGTTGGTGCGCAGGGTGTTGTAGGCAGGTGGAGTGTAGGGGGCAGGCGCCTTCTGGACTGCCTGAATGAACTGGCGCAGGAAGGGGCTCTGCACTGTGCGAAGGGGCAGGCCTTCTGCAAAAATGAAGTCAGCCAGGGCCCTGTCAATAGCCTGTTTGTCAGCGCGGGCAAAAGCCTTGACAATCTGGTGGGCAGCAGCCACAGCAGCGGGCAGGAGCAGCAGCAGCGGCAGCAATGGTGGTCAGCAGTGGCAGCAATAATGGGCCATGCAGTCCAATTCCACCGCAACAGAACATAACAACCTGCTGTAACAGCAGACAGCAAACGCTGCAGTCCCAGGCTTGATTGCAAGCCTCACCTGGCTGGAGCGAACGGAGCCACCGCTGCCAGTTGCTAACGAGCTGCCGCCGCCCACTGACCGATCGTTTGATCCTGACTGATATCCGCCGCCCGATAGCTGAAGAACCGATTGAACAGCGACGAAAGCGCCCAGCCCTTTGGAATCCGAGCCAGGCTCGGTAGTTGCACTTAAAGTGCTTTTGGCCGTGATTGAGCGTTTCTAGGACCTTGAAGTGGTCTGTTGGGTTGCTGCTAAGCTCATCAACCACAATTGGCGAGTCGGCGCTCATGCTGTGTCAATTGGTGTGCGACAGGGTTTCAAACTGCGTACGTAATATATATAATGCCTACACTATGGCGTAGGCCCTCTAGGATGCCTCTTGGTGGTCTAACATGTGAGTGACAAGGCAGTACGTGTGACTGCAAGGCAGAGACCACGTACTAAAGCCACGTACTCCCCCAATACGCGTACTAGTACGTAGAAGAGGGGTTACACGGTGTGCACAGGCAACTACGTTGCAACGAACACCCGAAAATCTGGAACGTCGCAGATGACTCAGCAAAACAGGCTGTCACTCAAGGAGACTCACCCCAGAAAGTCTCTCTGTGTGTGTAACTTGACATATGGCCTTGCAGGCAAAGCCGTCAGTCACAGCACACGCAGCGTTGATGCTAAACAAAGGCAACAAAGGACTAGTGTAAACAGTGTCAGTGACAGCAAGCTGCACTTTATGCAGTGTAGCGGGCGGGCTGAATCCACAGAACATCACCCACCAGCAGCAACACAGCCTGGCAGGCGGCGGTCTGAGGTACGTACGTACTTTCACGTACTTTGGACAGTACGCTGCCCTGAAATCAACGTACTGATGAACCCTGGGACACCGTGTCCCAATGGCATAGTGGTAGCGTGGTGGCGTGTGATCCATGTGAGCGCAAGTTCAATTCCTGCTGTTCTCATACGGCAAATACCACGCGCGCGCATTAGCTTTAGCCTTAGCCGTCAGCCGCAGCCGCAGCAGTAAATCAAGAGCCCTTTCCTTTTGCTGCAGTGCCATGCCTGCAGTTTTGACTGCATGTCCCTGGTGTGTGTGGGGGGCTGATGCTTGTGTTCTGCTGTGGTTTTGCTGTGCTGGTGCCTGTGCTGTTTGCTGTGCTGTTGCTTTTGGGCTGGCAGCTGCTGCTTGAGGGTGTTGTAGGCACAGCAGTGCATGCAGGGCAGAATTACATCATTCATAGGTTCCAGGATGGGGCTGCTCAGGATAGTTGGCAAGCTGCCTGCTCTTGCAGTTGTTGTGTGTCTTTTGCATGCAAAAAGATGCATTTTCAGGCCATCTTCATGCTGCTGGTTATGGCAGTTTCTATGATGTGCTGGCCATGATCTCGAAGTAGACATGCATGGCATTGCTGCCCTGGCTGGGATTCAGATTTAGTGATTGTTTGATGTGTTTGCTGTTCCAGTCTTGCTGTGAAACAGCCAAATTTACCATTACTTTTGTCTCAACCTTTACTTTGCAGCATGCATTACGTGGACGGGGTTGCTGTAGCCTCTGAGCAGGTATGCAAGCGCCGATACTAGCTGCTGAGCCAATGATTTGAACATTTTGTGATGTGACGTATCAAGTCAGCACGCAGCAGCTGCTGCATCTCTTGGTGCCAACCTAACTACAACGGGCGTCATAGCCTACTCACATAAGTCAAGTGACCGTCACTGAGTGTTACCCCCCGCCTACTGCGATAGCCACTACACAAGGCAGCAACTACATCCACAGAAGAAGACCTTCCTGTCAACACTGTATACAGTGTTGCGCCGGGCGCACAAGACTGCCAAAAAGTGCCACTGCTACAGCATATCAGTGTAACAAGCAGCAGTTCCAACTTGGCAATTCGTCTTTGCACAACCCTACACCTGTCACAGCGTTTGCGCACAGCAACGGGCAGATAGAAACAGGAAAGAACAACAGAAGAGCAAGAGCCAGGCAGCAGGCGACTGACCAGCACAAACCCTGACCAAACGTGCTGCCTGCTGAAAATTGCTGCACTGAAAGGGCTGCACTGACTGGCATGCAGAGCTGGTCTGACAGAGCAACATAGATGTAAGCACGGCAGCACCCCCAGCCAAGTTACCAGGTAATCACGTGCAGCAGAGCACCAGCGCCAGCAGTGGTACCGCACCCGACCACCTGAACCCAGGGTTACAGCTTGCACAGAGAGTTTTGCGGGGTTACAGACATCGTGTTCGGGTTATGTAAAGGCAAAGTACACCACAACAAGACAATCTCACATCACAAAGTTGCAAGAGGCAAAAGGCTGCAACAGGTGTAAATTGCAATTGTGCACTCAGTGCATGTGGGATACTCTCCTTGAAGTCACCCGGCTAAGGTCCAAGGTCAGTCGTTGACGAGCAGCGACCTTCCCCATACATTTGTGCATACATAAATAATTTGGAACTTTGTTTGAAATGTTAGCATGCCCCTTTTGTGCACATCAGCGAGGAGATGCGCATACCCACAGGTTATTCCTTAAGCAAGCTTGCTCGGCGCCTTAGACATCGAATCACTACAACGTACAGTAATCATGTCAAGCTTAGCATATTGATTGTTGGTGATTTAAATCTGCAGACTGTTGTTAGGCCCGCGATTGCAGCAGCACCAAGCTAGCGCCCTTCTCCCTTCCGCGTACCCCAAGGTCACCTTCAGCCAATTCCATACAAGATAAACGCAGACAAAAAAGGTTATTTAGAGCATCTCCAGCGCCGGCACCGCACTCGCTCGCCAGGAAACAGGTTGGTTGGGCACTGGGCATTGAGCATCAAGCTGCAGTGTCCAGGCGCCATGAGCAGCTGCAGCTAATCGGGAGCAGTAATTGAGCTAAACACGCTGAATTTCGAACCCACTTTACAAAATTGGAACAGCCGCTTTTGTGCAGCACTCAGCATTTGGTGTTAACAATGCTGGGCCAGCCCATCAACAGTGACAGCCGCTGTCAGTGATCTTGCATATCTGCAGGCCGTAAGTCCAATACCTGCTATCCTGTGGTTAATGTGACTCACTAACTCATGTATATTGTGTTGCAACTGCAGCCACATTGCCGCCGCTGCAAGCTACCAGCAGCTCACAGAGCATCAGCGCAACATGACATTCTCTGCCACCCTGAACATAGCAGGGCAACTGCTGCAGCCTGTGGTGACCACAGAGCATGCCAAGTTGACAACGTATTGGCAATTTATTTACGCTTCACCTGCCTATGTTGGCGGCTCCTTGGCTACCACGTAGTATCAGAAAGGCACTTACACGGCACCAAGTCAATACAGCAGTCCCGCCACAGATTTGAAATTATTTCCTGCAGGCTGCAGGACAGCTGCTGATAGCATCACCATCATGATCAGATGTTTCTGCACGCCAGCTGTTGCTGATGACAGCACCGCCAAGAGTGCGCCAATGTGGCAGACTGCAGCAGAGCAGCAGCAGCAGCAGCTAGGCCTAACACCCCCAGTGGGCGGTGATGCCAACAGCAGCAGCAGCAGTGCCACACTGTATGCCCAAACCATGAGCATAGCACCAGGTCCCAGCAGACCAGTCAGCAGTGCCATGCTATGTGCACACAGTGAGGAGGGGCGCAGCATCTCTGGCAGCTGTGGCGGATGGGACTGGTCTGCAGGAGCAAGCAGTAGCAGCAGTAGCAGTAGCAGTAGCAGTAGCAGCAGCAGCAGCAGCAGCTCACCAGGGGCAGTTGACGAGCTGCTGCTGGCAAGCAGAAGTCCAGCATCTGGCTTTGGATTCTCTGATGATGACAGCATGTGGCAAATTGAACCAGTGCGGTCGTTGGAGGCAGGACCCTTCGGCGGCGGCAGTAGTAGCAGCAGCAGCAGCAGCAGTAGCAGCAGTGACACAACGTCGCAGCATGCTATGCAGCAGCAGCAGCAGCAGCAACAGCAGCAGCGGCAGCAGCCTGCTTTGCAGCAAAGCACGTGCACTGCTGAATATGAGCACTTGGAGAGGAACTGGAGTAGCAGTTGGATGTGGCCGAGAAGCATCAAGTCATGCCCAGGTGGCAGCAGCAGCAGCAGCAGCAACCCAGCTGCCGCCAGCTTGCCACCACCCTCAACTACAAGTAGCAGCAGCAGCAGGTGTTTGTCTGTTGAGGCTCGCCTTACTGCTGCTGCTGCCAAGTGTGCGCTGCATCCTGCGGTGCAGGCTTATCTGGATGGCTCACTGGGCATCGCCTTCAGTGGGGGAGGCTTCAGGTTCGTGTTCTCAGAACAGTTCCGGGCCGGAACTGGTAGCTGACAGAACAGCTGTTTCCACCAATTCCACCAATTACTCATCATTGAGGGCCTATTTTGTGGACAGAGTCACTGGGCTAATGCTTGTGCGTGTGGCGATGTTCATCCCATCATGGTGCCTGAGCTTATACATATCCCTGCGCTGTTGCTGCTGCTTAGCATATCCTTGCGCTGTTCGCTGCCGCTGCTGCTGCTGCTGCTGCTGCTGCTGCTGATGATGATGATGATGATGATGATGATGATGATGATGCAGGTACACCTACTTTGTGGGTGTGATGGATGTGCTTGTGCACCAGCTGCGCTGTGTGGGTCCCAACACGCTGCTGTCAGGTGCATCGTGTGGTGCGCTGATTGCCGTGTTCACCAAGTGTGGCCTGCCAGTGGAGACTGTGCTGGAACTCACCAGGAAGTTCTCACACGTGAGTGGTATGGAATGTGAACTTCATGGCACGAACTGTGTGAAGAGATACTTTGAAAGCATGCCATGTCATGACGTCATCAGCTGCATTGGACCTTCTCTCCTACATGATGCAAGAGTTTGTCACACGTAGCATGCACATGTGCTGTCTTCAGCACCTGCTGCTGCTGCTGCTTTCTAAGCAGCAGGCTGCTGCTGGCATGCATGTCACCTGCAGGAGTGTGCCACCAATGGTGTGAAGGGCCGCCTAGGCATCGTGCTGCGCAGCTACCTGGAGGCCTACCTGCCACATGATGCACACAAGCTGTGTGATGGCAACACCTTCCTGGCCGTCACAAAAGGTGCGTGTTGCACTCAATTTGTTTGACCAGGTGGCAGCAGCTGTGTGAGGCAAAACCTTCTTGGCTGTCACAAAAGGTGCTGTGCGATTGGTGTGTGCATGATAAGGCGGCAGCTGCTTCTCAGTGTCTGTGCGCAGCTTGTGCCTTATCCAGAGGCACGTCGGCAACAGAGCTGCTCAACAGCTGCTCTGCTGCTCATAGTATCCATTTCGAACTAAAACACGGCCCATTCAAGACCCTCTGTGTTACTGACTGCTATGTCCTGCGCAGTGTGGCCAAGTGTGCGCACACGCCTGTTCAGCAGCTTCCCTAGCCGCGCGGACTTGATTGCTGCAGTGCTGGCCTCCTGCCACCTGCCCAGCCTGTCGGATGGCAGCTTCACGGTGAACTTCAAGGGCCGGCTGCACATTGATGGTGGGCTGCTCAGCGTGGTGACACCGCCACCTGATGCAGCACACCCGGTGCTGGTGTGCAGGTGCGTGAATCATTCAAACAAACCAGACCAACAGCGGTTTCAACCAGATCATTAACGATTGGGTGGTCCAACAGGGCGTCATCATGACGCCATGGCATGCTTACTCTGCTGTGCCTGGCATTTTCAAGATTTCACCTCATAGAAGCCATTGCTGCTGTTCCGCCTGAACCCTCGCTTTCCTGCAATCACTGTTTGTGCAGCATGCCCAGCGCGCAGATTGCGCGGCTGCCTGCCTTCATAGGCCGCCCCAAGCCTGCCGATATCTCTATCAGCCCTGACAGCTTCCAGCCCTGGCCCTTCAGCAGGAGCCAGACCACTGCACTGGCACTGGAGCCGCCCAGCCCCGCCTTCATAGACCATATGGTGAGCTTCCAGGGCTCGTTTACAGGCGCTTCATGCAATGCATTCTTCATGATGCTGTACAGAACATGGCACTTGCTGAAGGCGTTGCATCAGCTGTAAGTAACAGAGCAGTTCAAGCAAGCAGCTACTCCAGTGCGCTGGGTCCACAGTTCAGCTGTTGGCGTCTCCATCAGCCCTGACAGCTTCCAGCCTTGGCCCTTCAGCAGGAGCCAGACAACAGCACTGGCCCTGGAGCCACCTAGCCCTGCCTTCATAGACCACATGGTGAGCGTGACTTGATTTGTAGCAGTGATAAGAGCCGTGTCAGCAGTAAAGAGGGATAGGGCTTCAAGCCCTCCTTGAGGGCCGCTAGTTTGGCGGCAGTGTACTGCTCTGAGCATGACGCTTGGCAAGCAACATGCTGAGCAGTACAAGTTCAGTTGCAAACTGCTGCTGCTTCTGCTGGAATGCAGGTGGCACGAGGCCGTGCTGATGCCTGGGCCTGGGCTGAGGCCGTGGGCTTCAGCCGCAACGGCATCCCGCTACTGCCAGCAGCAGCGAAGCTGGAGCAGCTGCGGCAACCTGCAGGGGGGCCCAGCTGCGCAGCACTCGCTTGATGATGGCTTCAATGCTAGTAGCAGCAGCAGCAGCAGTGCAACCTAGTAGGCGGCAGGCGTGGTTCATTGCCATTGCAGCCGCCATCATGGTTTTGCAGTCAGCTGAGTCAGCGACAGGGCAGCAGCGGTTACAAAGCAGCAGCAGCAGCAGCAGGTTATCAAGCCTGGTGGACGCTGCTGCTGAACGTTGTCTGCTATAGATTTGGTGTGCAACAGCAGAGGCAGAGCAGAGAATGTGCCAGCAGAGGAACATGCTCGCAGGGTTGACTTGAGTTGCAAGATTGTGCTTATAACGTACGCAGCGGGGGTGCATGTCGTTCGATGCTGCAGCGTGCTCACTGAATGAACACAGATGCATTGTTTTTAGGAGTCCTGAGATGGTCCACTGGACCATGATCTGGCAGATCATCACAGGAGGAGTCCTGTGCCAGGTGACCTGCAGGCTGCAGTAGGCCCCGATGAACGTATCCGGTCTGGCAATGGCCAACGCCCTTTGACCGTGCTCGTAGTGGCCGCTTTGATATCCTCATCATGTTGCTAAGTTCAAGAATCGATCTAGGGCGTTATGTTCACGCACGTGCCTCACATGGGAAGAAGTGTTGACTGAGTAATCGGTTAGGAAAGTGACACAACAGCGCAACACACGCATAGCAGCGTCTCTGTCTACCAGATGTGGCTTTTAGTATGGTAACTACTCATTGACGTGCTGCAACCCTCCTGTCCGGTGAAGCGATGAGTACCTCGGACGAAATGAAAGCTACGCACAGACTGCTGCAGAGGCCCCGTTTGGCCAGAGAAATGAAGCTTTGTTTATGTGTATTGCTTGCAATCAACTTATTGCTCTCTGTCTGGGGTTTCATTCAGGTAATGGCCTGCAGCAGTATGCATGGGATCTGCAGCTGGCTGAGCAGCAGCTGTGCTTCTGCTTAGCAGAGCCACCACAACTGCCACATTTTGCCGCAGCTCACGACTCACTTTTGTCCTAATTTTTCATCTTGCTGCATTTTCATGCTTGCTGCTGCCAGTCGTTCGTGTTCAACTTTGCAGTTGGCGTAGCATGTGGTGAGCAGCAGCACCAGCTTAGAACTCAGCACAGTACTGCATCCTGGCAGGCACAGCATACTGTGATGAATTGAGATGTTCCTCTCTCAGATTATGGCGTTTTATTGCTTCTGTGATGGCTGCTGGGCATGGCCTGACGTCCTCTGGATTGCAGCAACAGCAGCTTAGCTTCCTGCAGCTGGCTAAGCTTCAAGTGCACCTGTTTCCTGCAAAGCTGCCTGCGAAGCTGCTAGCAAGGCATTACAACTGACCTCATCTTCTGTTTACTGCAGGCAACTTCTATTCAGCAGTCTGGATCAACGCTTTGTCGCTTGTTCTGGTAGCGCAAGCTGTTGCGCTGCTGTACTATCCCAGCCTCGTCACTGCACGCCCAGCACGCTTCTACGCATGGACCTGGTACACCATCTGGATGCTAGGATGCTGCCTTATCCTGCTCATTGGCATGCACTACAAGGAGCTCATCAGCCAGTACTCATGGGCTTTCCTGTGGCTACCTCCCATTGCCACCATTGCAACAGCAGTCTTTACCCACCGCAGCAGCCAGCAGGCTGGCGCAACTGGCAGTCCTGCAAGCAGAGATGTTGAGGCAGCGGGCTCTGCTGCTGCTGCAAGCCCTCCTGCATGCTCTAAGGCTGCATGGCGCAAGTGCTGGGTGGAGTTTCGGGCATTCTGTGGCTGGATCAGCATGTTCTGGCTGGCCTTTCTGGTGCGTTGAGGGTCTTGCTGCCTCCTTGCAAGACAATTGCAGTGCTGCATAGTGCTATGCATATGTGTCATGCCGTGGTGAGTGTCCAGCGCTTGCTGTGACTGTTTACCATACTGCTTCATCATTCTCCTGCAAGTTTCACACAGCAGCAGCTGCATCTACTGCTATTCAACCGCTGCTTTGCCGCCCTGTGCACTGCTGCATCTCCCTCTGCAGGGCTTCTTCCTCGCACTGCAAGCTGCATGGCTAGCCAACGACCAGCGGCTGTACCAACCGCCAGGCCAGCTGTACCAAATTGACTTGCAGGATGGTGGCAGCTGCAAGCCTGAGATTCACATGTTGTGTCAGGGCCCAACTAACACAGGGCTCAGCACGTTTGTGATGGAGGGAGGTGCTGGTTCGCCTGGAGTGCAGTATGCTGCACTTGTTGATGAGCTAGCAGCTGCAGGGCGCAGGTAAGAGTGGCCTGTACTACTAGCAGCGCCCAGATCACAGCATATACATATATGCCCCACCCACCTCATCAACCGGGCCCGGCATCAGCATAAAAAGTTATAAGTTGTATTTATTGATTTTAGGAAGGCGTTTGACACAGTTCCTAGGGACTTGCTGCTAGAACGTTGCAAACAGCTTGGCATTCATGGCCGCTTTTTGTCTCTGCTTGAGCGCTTGTATGACACCATCCAGATGCAGGTTGTGGTGAATGGCAAATTGTGTGAACCCATTGACACGTGCCTTGGCCCCAAGCAAGGCAGCGAGCTCAGCCCGTTGCTGTTTGGGTTGTTCATTGAGATGCTACATGAATTGATAACCATAAGAGGCAAGCCTAGCCCAGGTGGGGGGGTCACCCCTCTTGGGCCTCGGGTTGGCTCTCTTCATGTGCCTGACCTGTTGTATGCTGATGACGGGTGTCTTATTGCGGAGTCTCCCACAGATGTGCAGTCCTTGCTAGAGTGCTTGCAGTTGTTCTGTGAGATAACTGGTATGGAGGTCAACATGCACCCCAAGAAGACGTGTGTTGTTGTGTTCCGTGGCCAGCGTGTGCCGCGGCCGCGCTCGCTTGCATTCACATATGCAAGTCAACCACTCAGCATTCAAAGCCAGTACACGTATTTGGGTGTGGTGCTGCATGAGACCAAGGGTCTGCAGCCGGCAGTTGACGCACTGGCGGCGTCTGGCTTGAAGGCCATGCATGTTGTCTTGGGCCGTTTTCGTAAGCGACGCATCACACAATATGATATGAAGTGCCGCATGTTTGACATTATGGTTGAACCTGTTATGTCGTACGCTTCTCATGTGTGGGGTCCTGAGCTGTGCCATGCTGGACTTTTCAGGCGCCTGGGATGGCGCATGTCTGCAGCTGACAAGGTACACTTGGCCTTCCTTCGCTACATGACCGGTACTGGTAAACGCTCTAGTTTTGATGTGTTAATGCGTGAGCTGCACCGCCTGCCTGTCATGCACCATTGGGTTGTTCTAGCAGTGCGTTGGTGGGAGCGCCTCCGGGCTATGCATCAGGATAGGCTTGCACGGGTTGCATGGGTATTGGATGTGGAACTGGCGTTGAGTGGCTGCAAAAGCTGTTGGACAAATTATCTATTGCACACCAAGCCGACTCGGGGTCATTGACCAAGCAGCATGGCGGGCGCCTGGCGTGTCAGCTGCAACCGTGTGCGGGCTTGAGTTGAAAGCTGAAGATGTGTCTGCTGCACTCACCCGCTTGGTCAAGCAGGGATGGGCAGACGGGGATGCTGACGTGGCTGACCCAAGGTCGGCGCCCAGTTGACTCTGTGCTCATTTGGGGTGGCTCATACCATCTAAGATGGTGACTGGACCCACATGTAACTACTCTCTCTTAAAAAAATACATGTGACTGGCAGCTGCAGTGCCCAGCTCCGAGCTGCCTGGCAGGAGTGCCCCTGCCTTGTAATAAGGGCTGCGTGTGCTGGCCATAAAGTGCAGCTGCCAGCTAAGTGTGTACACATGTGTTGTTCTAGTACTTTTTCTGCAGCTGTCAGCTGTGCATGCTGCCATCAATTGTTGCTGCAGGACTCTTGTTGCAGGAAGCACAGTTCTGCAGCTGTGACTGGGGCTGCATGCCAGATGAGACATGCATGCACTCAACCTGTATGCACTTCATGCACACAGCTGTGTATGTGCAGAGGGCAGCAACATACAGCAGCTCGCCAATGCTACAGCGGGCTTGCAAAGTAACGTACTTGCTTGAAGCAGCCGCTGCTGATTGATGGCATAAACACTACAGCATGCATGCAAGAAACTGGGTCCTGTGCTGTTGGGACCGCTGATGTTGCTTTGCTTGCTGCTCTGCTGCTCAGCTGCCAGCTGACGTTGCTGCTTGCTGCTACTGCTGTCACTGCTGCTGCTGCCGCCGCTGCTGCTGCCGCAGCCGCTGCTGCTGCTGCTGCAAACAGGGCCTGCTTGTATGACCGCCTTGGCTACGGCTGGAGTGGCGATGCATTCCTCTACCCCACTGCAGACCAGGCAGCAGTTGTCCTGCACAAAACCCTGCAGGCAGCGGGCGAGGCAGGCCCATTCATCGTTGCAGGCCACAGCGCCGGCGGGCAGCTGGCCCTGGCCTTTGCTGGCTATCACCCAGAGCTAGTCAGCGGTATTGCCCTGCTAGACTCTGTGGCGATGATGTGGCGATTGCCTTAGGCTATCTTGGCAGTCGAGAGGTCAATATTACACTGCCAAGTGGCCGCACACTTGTCCGTCCAGTGCTGAGTCAGATGAACCCTGGGTTGGTTTCGGTGCTTGACATTGTGCGTGCCATCACGCCGCTTGCTTGGGCGCGATTCATCACCATGCAGTCAGGCGGCAGCTATCCTATCAGGCGGAGCGCAACGCAATGTATGGTGAGTTTGATGCAGTTCGGTGCAGCTGCTGCTGTCGCAGCGACATGCACCATGCATGCTGATAATCAGGTTATGCAAACAGACACTAGGTGTGGTCACTGGCAGCCATCCTTGCTGCAAGCTGGCTGTTCGTAACCTGGCGCTCGCACTGCTACAAGTTACAAGTGCTACCCATCAGACTCTGATGCCTGCGGCAGGCACGCCTGCTTGAGCAGGCACTGCTGCAGTGCAGTAGGCCCATATAAAAACACAGCCTGCTGTTCTCAAAAGCAATGCCTGGCACCCACACCTCCTATGCCCTCTGTTCTGCACTTCTTTGTGGTTGAGCACTTCTGCACTGCTGTGTTGGTGCACTGCTACACTGTTGCGCTGCTGCACTGCTGCACTGCTTCATTGTTATGCTGCTGCATTGCTGCATTGCTGCATTGCTGCATTGCTGCATCGTTCTGATGCACTGCTGTGCTGCTGCACTGCTGCAGGCAACAACAAGGAATGGCATGCACAGTGGGTGGCTGTTGCTGCTGCAGTGCATGGCATTGCTGCACTCTGACGACAGCCCAGTCTTAACACCTTCGCATGACCTTCTTATAGCATAAAAAGCTCACATAGATTTAAGAGGAGCGGTCCCATACCGTTTTCTTTGTGTAATGTGTTCTGCTTGCTGCGCTTCCTGCTTAAAAGTGTTTTATATAATGGTATGTATGCGTGGGAATGCTTGAGCAGTAGTTCTCGATGAGAGCAACTGGCACCCCCGTACTCAATTGAGCTTGCAAGCTTGGCAGTGCGGCCGCGGCTGACTGGTGAAGGTATAAGAGATGCTGATTTACGCCGACAGCGTGCACCGTACAAGCTATGCCTTTGTTTTCGATTAGTTGCAGTTGAGCTGTGCAGCAGTGAGAGCGAGAACAGCCCCAATAGCTCCACTAGTGCCACGAGCAGAATCACGCATATCTAGCGATGGTGCTCGGTAAAACTTGCAATCAAATACAAATCACACTTTGGTACGTTATAATATAAAGCAAGGTGCCGTCAAACATGGCTCTGTCAGAGGTGTTATGCCCAGACATTTGACTGGGGCCGAAACAGATGGAAGCTGCTTAAGCGCAACTTGCCGCCTTTAAATCACAAAACGAAACACTTGTGCATTCATTATTACATCTTACGATTCGACGCTCCTGTAGCAACCTGCTGCTCCTGAAGCACTCACACGTTCAGTCTATAGCATCGATTGGCCGGGCCTCGACAGCGATTGAGATGTCTCAGACAGCTAAAATAGCTGGTGTGCCAGCAGGAGGTCTCATCGGGCGCTGCATGGATCGGATCAGTGGGGGCTGACCTCCAGTGCACTCGGTGGTTGCACAGCAATGGGCATTGTCTTGCTCAATAATCATCGATCGCGCAGACTAGATCCTGCAGATGTCAAGTGGCTACGGTGGCTGTCATCCCTGGAGTGATCCGCTGAGGTTGGTGCAGCAATGGTGCTCAACAGTGCCAGCGGCAGGAGCTGCTGCTGCCTTTGCACAGTGGCTGATGTAGTGTTGCCTCCAGGAGTTTCTGCAAGTGCATCAGCTACGTATAGCTTGATCGTGTATAGCAGCTATACTGCTTCGTGCGAGCAGCACGCTTGTGGAGGAGTCAGCAGCGCTGCCTGATGCAGCACCAGGAGCAGCATGTTGTTTACAGCTATGTAGCCATGTAGGAGTGCTCAGCACACAAATGCCCTGCTATTGTTATGTGCAGCACTTCGTCTACCAGCAATGATACAACACAGGAGGCACGCCTGCCTCAGGCGGCTGCTGCTCTACTGTTCTATAGGGCAGCGGCAAGGGCAGCAGCAAGGGCAAGTCCCAGCAGCAGCAGGATGCTGATGCTTCAAACTGGGAGTGCTCTGATGACGAAGCGCCTCGACGCCAGCGCAGGCCTCAGTGCCAGCGCCAGCGCTCGCGCAGACTAGTGGGCTATGAGTCAGATGACGAGGAGGCTGGAGCTGCTGGACAGCAGGTTGCTGGAGAAGCGCGGCAGGATGGAACGGCAGATGCTGCTGGTGCGGATGCAGCAGATGTTGCTGGTGCAGGTGCAGGTGCAGCAGGTGCTGCTACTGCAGCTGAGGGCCAGCCAAATGGAAAGCGCAAAAGGGACCAGGCAAGCGGCAGGATTGTGGCCAAGCAGCAGCGTGTCAGTGCATTCAAGCCGCCTGGTGTATGATGTGCTTGCTGGTTAAGAGTGCTGGCTGGTGCATGGCATTACAGAGTGAACATAAGTGTCCACCATTTTCAGCTACTGCGCAGTAGCAGTTGCATGCACACTCCTGCAAGTGTATCTATGCACTTTACACTGATAGCACAGCTGTGATCCCATAGCCGCAGCCCTTTGTGCAGCATATGCAGTATAGCACACGTGTGTAGCATCTGGCCACTCAGAGCTGGCAGCTGGAATGCTGCAGGTGTAGTTTACATGTACATGCATGCAGGACATGTACTGCAGCACGATAGTACAGGCATGCTGTGGCAAGTGCTGTGCACTTGCACATGTGCAAGTGCATATGCATGCAGCTGGCAGCCCCTTGGCTTGTGGGGAATGCCAGCAGCGGCTGTGCTGGCTAGGCCAGGTGGTCCAAGTGGTTGGCTCGCACCTGTTGATGTGTTTGATGAATGGTTGTGATCGCCTGAGCGGCGGTGAACAGCAAAGCATGGTCTGTCAACGTATCATGTTGGCTTCTTGATGCTGTTGGTAAGGCATATCGTAACACCTTCTTAACACCTTCGCATACGGTTCAGATGCCTTATAACCCTTCTTATACTATACGAAGCCAGCAGGTCTGGCGTTCGTATCCACCTTCGCATAACTTTTGCGATTGTTTTTGAGAAGGTGATACGAAAGGGCGTGTCGGTGCAGTGCTGGCACCTCAGACCAGCTGAGTGACCTGGCATTCAACCTCTCTGGAGGCGCAGTATCAAACCTATTCCACGGCACAGCATGGCCTGACTTCAGCCCCAAGCCAGTGCTGCTGCTGCTGCCAGCAGAGAAGACTCTGGCTCCAGGCATGCCTGCAAGCTGCGATGTGCTTGCACTGCCAACCAACGCAGCTTGCAGGAGCCAGGTCACTGCATGCCCGGATAAGGTCTGTGTGTACCCGAGCTTGTATGTGCAGTATTTGCAGACGCTAAGCAGCAAAATCAGCATGGTGGTGATGCCTGGAGGGCAGGAGTTCCCTTGGGCGAGGTACAAGGAGACAGCAGCGGCACTGCTGTCCAACTTTGCAGGAGTCTAGAGGGCATTCAATCGCCCAAGGGAACTCATGCCCTCCATTTAAAGTTTAAAGTTGACAGCACTCTAAATCATCAGCATTGTCACCAAGCAACCTGTTCTGGCTTCATTAGGTGCGTTGTTTGGCGTTCTGCGTATGTTGCCGCACATCTAAGGAAGAGGCTCTGTGAGTTGTGATGTTACAAGCTGAAACGTGAATGTAACATCTGAAAATAACTTCCTTATACAGTTTGGCAGCGGTTGAGCACCCGGTGATCACCTGGTGGATCGTTTGGTCTACCGTCGGTTAACGCACTGTGAAATTGTATAATACGCGCAACAGCATTGATGCAGTTGCGGGGCAATTGAAATTGTGTAAATAAATCACTTATGCATCTAATACAATTGCGCAGACGGTCCGAGAGGCTTTCTGTGCGACTGTCCCTAAAGTGCACGCCAAACGAAAAGGTGGTCGCCAACTTGCCCGGGCTACACAAATGCAACTGCAGAGGAAAGCTGCAGCTGAGCTGCTGCAGCTGCCAGCAACTTCAATCAACAGCGTGGCTACGCAGCATCCTTGAATGACAATGCAGGCCCTTACAATGGACCAGGACGTGGTAAACTCCAAGATGCTACACCAGCGACAAGATGCACTGCTGAGCTGGTGACAAACATATGGCCACAAAAACCACAACTTATTCTATCAGAATCCATGCAGAGGTGCTCCCCAGCTTACTCTATATGCAAAAAACAGGCCAGGCCACACGGCCGGGGCCACAAAACCCTACCCCTCTACCTGCACTATGCAAAATGCACGAAGCGGAAGCACTGCAGCTTCGCATCTTGTGCTGCAACATGCACCACGCCTTGATCTGAGAGAAACCGCATGTGTGGCACTTGCAAATAGCGTCACATTCAGGGGGTGGTAGCTGCAGGTGTAGTGCCGTCAGCAGCAGGGTTAGTGCCGTCAGCAGCTGGGATAGTGCCATCAGCAGCTGGGGTAGTGCCGTCAGCAGCAGGAGTAGTGTCAGCAGCAGCTGGGGTAGTGCCAGCAGCAGTTCCACCAGCAGCGTCAGCTGCAGGGTTGCCAGTTGGGACAGTGCCAGCAGCACCAGAAGCACCGGGGGCCCCTGCACCAGCAGTGCCTGCAGGGGTTGTGCCAGACACACCAGGGGTGGTTGTCTCAGCTGGTGGAGGGCTGGCGGTTGCGTTGTCAGTCCCGTTGATTACAATAACAGTGACGTTGGAGTCTGTAGCATTGGTGGCGCCACCGGCGGCCGCGCCTGGCAGAGGGAGCATTGCATTGGCCGGTGGCAGCAGCACACTGTCGACGATATGAATCGTGGAGTTGCCTGCAATGATGTCAGGCACGAGCACGCTTGCGTTGTTGCTGGCACCAATGAAGGTGACATTGGGGGTGCCGGTTGCGTTGCTGATGTCGACACTCAGGTTGGTGCCTGGCAGGGCAATTGCGACGCTTGCGTTGGGGGTGAGCATGCTGCTGTTGATGGCGCCTGCTGGGATGACGTGGTATGCCAGGATGGTTGTCAGCGTGGTCTGCGGTGCAAAGCGAGCACAGGGCAGCAGAGAGGCAGCACATGGCGTCAGGATCACAGCGGACGATGTTTTGGCAGTGTCAAAGCACCAGCGTAATGCATATATGGCGGCCTGCTGGGATGGCGTGGTATGCCAGGATGGTGGTCAGCGTGGTCTGCGGTGAGGAGCGAGCACAGGAAGCAGAGAGGCAGCACATGGCGTCAGAGCAGGATCACAGCGCAGTGCATAAATGGCAGACACTGCAGCATAGTTGGCATGCTAGCCTTGCCAGGACAGTAGTTGGCTTTTGAAAATCCTGTACTGTATTGTGGCCATGTACACGCAGTGCATTGCAGCAGCCTCTTTCAAATGCACTGCATGCTGCAGGCTGTTCTGCCAGAACAAGCCTGCTGCTGCAGCATGTAGGGGACGCTGTGTCTCCATGCACGACAGCTGCAGGCACCTTCCCTACAGCCTGCCGCATGCACTGATGGACAGCACACTTCCAGGAAAGGAAGGGAGCCAGATGAACAGCAGCATCTATGTACCGTAGTATGATACTATCAAGCATAATGAACAAGCTGAAAGCCTCACCTGGTTGGCCAGCAGCTCCTGTGCGGTAAGGTTGAGTGCAGCCAGGGTCTTCTCAAAGGCAGCGTTGTTGGGGGCCAGGATGGTCCATGCGGTCTCGTTGGTAATGGCAGAGCTGATGTTGGCGGCCTCAAGCGCAGACATCAGGATGCTCATGTTGCCTGCAGCGAGAGAGGTGCATTGCAGCAGCAGCAGCAGGTACCAGATCACGCGCAGCAGCAACACGTCTGTTCATGTTGCGCTGATGCTCAAGGAATGCAGGCGAGCAATGCAAGGCAAGCACAGCCGCAGCAGCAGTAACCAAATGTATCTGCATGGCAGCTTTATGTGCATTGTACGCACAGAATCGCTGTACATAACCGCATTGCAAAGGATCACAGTGTCCAGCAACAATCACAGTGTCCAGCAACAATCGGATCTATTACAATCAATGCATGCACAGCAAGGTGCAATGCTGGCTTGTGCTGGGACGGGTCTCAGCCGCAAACGTGTATTATTTTTACGGTATTGCATTTTACAGACGGCAAAATGCACATGAGATATATATTCTGCTGCCGTCATGCATACAATGTATGGCAGTACCATTTGCAGGGCCGTGATGCTCAACTGCTGCATCTAGCGCCACTCTATGTCACTGACATGTGCCATGATGCTCAATGGCTCCATCATGGCACATGCAGATCACATCATGCACCGCAGAGGCACCACCAGACGCACTATGATATTTAATACACAAGCATGCAGGGTGTGATCACCCACCTGCTGCTGTGGTGTTGGCTGCAGTCACTGCCTCAGCAAACGAGGGGAAGGCAGCAGTGTAGTTGGTTGCAGGTGGGGCGGCAGCCGTGGTGTCTGCAGCGGCCGGTGGGCTAGCAGCAGTCTCCGCTGGAGGGGTCGCTGCTGTCGTGTTGTCCACAACCACAACAGTTGCATCTGGGCTAGGGGAAGGCTCTGGGGTAGTGGCAACATCGGTGGGTGGTGGGCTGGCAGCTGTCTCTGTAGGAGGGGTTCCTGCTGTCTCTGCAGGAGGGGTAGCAGCGGTCTCTGCGGGAGGGGTTGCTGCTGTTTCTGCAGGAGGGGTTGCTGCTGTTGTGTTGTCCACCACTACTGTGGTGGGATCTTGCCGCAGCTGCCTCGCGGCCACTGGAGACGCCACAAGGCACAGCAGAACGCTGGCAGCGATGCACAGAGTGATCGCACGCATGTTTGCAGCTCGGAAATTTCAGATACGCCCAGCGCGTAGTTGTACTGCTGCACGATTTGTGATCTGCTGCAGTGCTATTGATCAAATGAATGCTCGAGAGTGACCTGCGATAGTGCCGGAAGCTATATACCAGCGTATCGGTGTGTCATATGCGCCTCCAAGGTTTCAGTTGCCATGCGAGCTGCAGGCAGGCATCCGACAGGTGCCGCCTACCCGTCACCACTCATCATGCTCTAACGGCTACTCGCAACGTCAGCCCGCAGAAAGCCGCAAAAAGCAATGCTTAGACATCGTAAGCAGCATGTAGTCACACGATCTTCGTGCCTCAGGTGTGCAGCTCAAGATACGAAGTTGTACCGGCATGGTCCAACCAGTACTGCGGTGGGACAGCTAGCTGTCCGTGTCTCGCGAGTGCAGGTTGCCCGTTATCCGCACCTATTTTGAGGGAAGTTTAATTCTGTCAACACAGTTCAGACAGCTTTGCGCCCTGGGCTTACATGTCCGCAGACGATAAATGCTCCAGAGATCATGTCTTGAGTCCATTTCTACAGCTGTCAACCGAAACAGCCTGCAAGCTGTTGCCGCCTGACCAATGCCCCACTGCCTTCACATCACCAACGCGTAGCCACCAACTTACGCACCATTGCAGTGAACAACGCCTGGTGGCAACACGGCCACCAGCTGCAACACAAAGCTGCAAACATTCTGATGGGGCATATCAGATCCAATCTGTCACCACCCGTATCAGGCACGACAATTCGTTCACTTCACATAGATCCTAGCATGAAAGCTCTGCATCCAGAGATAGGGTGACCCACCAAGTGCCATTGCAAGGCCTTAACCAACCAACGACTGGCGTGCGGCGTGCCCGGTCATATGCATGTATGTATTTGCCAGCGAAACACCTCGTGTCAGCAGCACTTGTGCAGTGCTGCGCCAAACAGCAGGTTATCAGCACACACAGCAGGCCCTGCTGCGCATCATCTGAAATCGCCCCGCACCTTGCACCAACGTCTAGTATGCAAGGCCTTGTCACCGTGACGTGACGATAGTGACTATCGTACCAGTGCAGAAGAAACAAGCTGCACCGCCAGACTCCTCTCAGCTTGCAGTCATCTGCAGCGCCTGTGCGCACAGCTGCACTAGCTGGCAGGGCCTTGACGTATGTCACATCACACCAGCGCAGACAGAACCAGCTGTATCGCCAGACTCCCCTCAGCCTCCAGCAGTCATCTGCAGCGGCTGTTCCTGCACAGTGCAGCTTTGCTAGCTGGCAGGGCCTTGACATACGTGACATCACAACAGCGCAGACAAAGCCAGCTACACTGCCAGACTCCTCTCAGCTTCCAGTCATCTGCAGCGCCTGTGCGCACAGCTCTGCCAGCTTGCCTGCCTGAGCCTCTGCTTCCTGGCTGGGCAGCGGGCCTTTGTGCGCACTGCTGTAGTAGTGCTGCTCCAGCTCCTCAAGCAGGAACTCTGCAGAACACAGAGTGGCAGCAGATTTCAGATCTCGACAGGTGCAGTCAATTGTAGTGCTGCTCAAGCTTCATCAACAGGAACTCTGCAGAACGCAGAGATTAGGGTTTGGCAGACGATGACATCTCGACAGGTACAGTTGTACACAGTGACAGCGCTGCAGCAGTGGTATCGCAGGCTTTGACACAGCACGAGGGATGCTAGAAAGCAGCCATGCTATTGCAGGCACCTTGACGCTGCTGTAGTGGTGCTGCTCCAGCTCCTCCAGCAGGAACTCTCCAGAACGGCAAGCGATTGATGCTTTAGTAGACGATGACAAATTGACAGGTGCAGTGGAATGACTGCAATTGGACACAGCTGAGCACTGTTTCTTAAAATTTGTGTAGCAGGCTCTGGCAAAGCAAGAGGGATGCTGGAAAGCAAAGATAATTAATCATGAGCCAACTGCTGCTCAAGCTCTTCCAGCAGGAACTTTGTGAACGCAGAGCGGTTGGAGTGGAGCAGACAATGACATCTTGATAGGTGCAGTCAATTGACTGCACTGGGACACAGCTGCAGCAGTGTTTTTTTGAAGCCTCCAGACAGCAGGCTGTGGCAAAGCAACAGGGATGCCAGAAAGCAGCAAAGCTATTGCAGGCACTTATACGTGTGCCTCCACAAGCCAGAGACCAACTTGGTTACTAGACATTCTAATCTCATACCCCATACCCTTGTAGATCGCACAATGAAGCCCCACCTGCGTCGCGCTTTATGTACTCAAGGCCGTGTGTTACAAGAAATGTTCAATGCTACATTCAGACCTTGAACCCCACACTCCTGTAGCTACCACATTGATCCCACCTGCGTCGCGCTTGATGTACTCCAGGCCGCGTGTTGTGTGGTGCGTGTCGTCGGCAAGCTGCTCTGCCACCGCGTGCACGTTGCCCATGAGCGTTGAAAAGTCGCTGACCATCGCGTACTTCTTGAGCTGAGACACCGTGTGGATGCACTGGTGGCCTGCAAGGCGAATGATGACAGGCATGAGTCATGCCGCATGGCACAACTGTTAAAGCTGATATGAAGATTACAGGGTGGGGATAGCGGTGACGTAACTGTCACAGCTGGGACACCGTGTGGATGCACTGGTGGCCTGCAGGACAAGAAGGGATAGTGACGACACGACTGTCACAGTTTGTTACAAAGGTTACAGGGTGATAATGGTGGCTCCTTGAGCTGATATTGGGAAGCACTGGTGGCCTGCAAGGCAGAAACAGAGGGCTAGCCCATGAAGAAAGTGATGACACAACAGGGTGGCATATAGCGGTCATAGTGGGGCAACACTAAATGGATGCAGTGGCGGCCTGCAGGACAGGAAGGAGCAGCAAACTCAATTGAGTGTGAAGAGCTACAGGTAACATACAAGGGTCGCTAGGCCTGCCTGCTGCAGGCACAGATTGCAACCACCACGATGTGTAGTTACAGCCGGATGCTGAATCAGCCTTGCGCTATGTGCAGCGCACAGCAGGTAAGCAACCTGCATCAAAGGAATTTGGCGATGCCCTGAAAGCCCTTCCCAAAATGCACCCACCACAGAGCAGATGAGTGGTGTAAACCAACATGAGAATAACATGACATGTAACATACTTTTGTAACATAACATGTAACGCACCTGCTGCCAGCAGCTTCTCCACCACTACCTCCAGCAGCTCCCCAGGCACACGCCGCTCAGAGCGAGCGGCAGCAGCAGCACTGCCGGCATCATCATCAGCCTCAAGCCCTGGATGTTACAAAAGCGATAGCAGGCATACAGAAGTGATAGCAGGCAGGCAAGTACTGAGATGAGCTGCATGACTGTAGCATGCACAAGTATCACTGGTATCACTGGTGGACCTAGGAGTGGCGAGCAGCAGCAGCACTGCCGGCATCATCATCAGCCTCAAGCCCTGGGCAGCACAGAAGTGATAGCAGGCAGGCAAGTACTGAGATGAGCTGCATGGCTTGTAGCAAGCAAAAGTATCACAGGTTGGACTTTGGGGTGCGGCAGCAGCAGCAGCACTGCCAGCGTCGTCATCAGCCTCAAGGCCTGAATGTTACAGAAGTGATAGCAGGCAAGTACAGAGATGAGCACCGCCTGTAACAATCAAAAGTTAAAAATTGCATCCCAAACCCGCGGCTCGCAGCAGCAGCGGCAGCAGGAGCAGCAGCACTGCCGGCATCATCATCAGCCTCAAGCCCTGGATGACACAAAAGTGATGACAGGCAGGCAATTGCAGATATGAGCTGCATGGCCTGTAGCAAGCGCAAGTATCACTGGTTGGACTTGGGGTGGCGGCAGCAGCAGCAGCAGGAGCAGCAGCAGCACCGCCAGCGTCATCATCAGCCTCAAGCCCTGGATGTTACAGAAGTAACAGCAGGCAGGCAAGTGCTGGGACCAGGTGCATGGCCTGTAGCAAGCAATTCTATTGCTTTTCGAGCCTAGGGCAGCAGCGCTGCCAGCATCATGATCAACCTGAGCGCAACAGACGCATATGCCGGTTGGAGTCAGCGTGCGCTGCAAGGCCTGCAGGATGCACGTCGAGTATCTTGCTGCAGCTTATGATGTATCGACAATGTGTACAAAAGCTGCAATCCTTCTGGAACCCCCCTGCCACAGCAGGACTACTAGCAACACGGCCTCAAGCACAGATAAGTTGCTGCTGCTGCTGCCGCAAATCCTCTAGCATGCAGCATTATTGCATGTTGGATTGTGCAGCCGCAAGCAGGCCTGAAGTAGTGCCGCCCACCACACAATGCCTGCAGCTGACTGTCTGCCATGCTGCTGTTTACACACACATACATAGCCTGCTGTCCCATTGCAGAACACCAAACCATGGCAACCCTGCTGCTGCTGCACTGGTCGCGCACCTTCTCGCGTTGCTTTGACTAGGCTTGTGAAATGATCCACAAGCGACACAAGCTCCTTGTTCAGCTGCTCATACAGAGCCAAGTCAGCAGACATTTTGAAGCCTGCTGCTGCTGCTGCTGGGCCTGCTGCTGGCCCTGCAGCTTGTTGTCGCGCTCCGTCTCTGATATATTGTGTCTGCAATCCTTGATTATGTACTTTGCTGCATGCAGTGATCCAGTGGTGTCTTGTACTGGATGTGTGACAACTGCCCCGGTCTGCAGAGCTTGCCGCTGTTGACTGATGCTAGGAGCTGTGTAAGGCACCTGTTACTGCGGCAAACTTTGAAGAACTGAGATGAAGCAGCTGCTTGTATTCTTGTCTCAGCAAGCAGAGAGAGAAGAACAGCAGCAGTTGCAGTGATGCAGTAGTACCAGCGGCGCGGTGAGTGAGCTGTTTCAAGGCAGACACCAGTAAGAAGCCAAAACAGACAAAAACATTACAATACATGGATCTGGCACGCCAAGCTCATATCCACAGCTTCAAGCACCTCGTGCTGGGCCTTGTCATGTTGGGCCCTGTCATGACAAGCCCTTGTGGCAGGTCGACCGACTTGCAGGACGGACCATTCGCATCTTGCATAGTCCTATTGCCTTGAGTTGCAACGCTTTGACTCGGAAGTAGCTCCGCACCGATGCTGTCCTGAGTTGCCACGGCACAGCCAACTCAACCCCCCGCATACTCGCGCATGACATCAGGCTTTGTTAAGTCTCTCCACTCACCAGTTATGTCCCGGCCTCCCCTGCTAGCCTGAAACCGGCAACACACAGCAGCAGCGGAACAAGCAGCAGCAGCATGGCAGCTCAGGGTGGCAAGGCTGCTCTTAGCAGTAGATTGCAGTCCATGGGTTTCATGCGGCGAGGACAAGGCGGCCAAGCAGCAGCAGCTGCTCCAGCACAGCCTGCAGCAGCAGATACTTTGCGTGCTCAACGCCATGCAGCTGCCTCTACATCTGGCCGGGATGAGCAACAACAGCAGCAACAACATCAACAGCAAGGCTCTGCAGGCCAAGCAGAAGGAGATAGCAAGCAGCAGCAGAAGAAGTACGAGCTCTCGGACAAGCTCACAAGCATGAAGTTCATGCAGCGGGGCAAGAGTGCAAAACGAGGATATGATGAAGCAATAGGCCAACCAGATGCAGCAAAGCAGGAAGGAGAATGGGTGGCAGCACCGGCAGCAGCACCAGCAGCAATAGCAGTAGCAGGAAGTGGTGTCCACAGCAGCAGCAGCCAGGGCTGTGTAGTAATACAGGAGCGTGACCCATTGCCAGCTGGTGTGTTTGGTCGCATGTCATTTGGGCAGTTCAACTTGGACACGGAAGCTCTGCAGGAGCAGGCTGAAGCACGGGCAACCGGCAAGCCAATGGCAGCAGCAGCTAGAGCAGGAGCGGCGGGAGCAGCAGCAGGGGATGATTCAGACGAGGATGGTCAGCAGGGTGTTTCAGTAACAGACGATGACATGGCAGGCTGGGGCAAGGGGCATAATGTGTTGACATCATTACGCATGCAGCGCAACCAGAAGCGCCAGCGCGTACACTGAGGCGCTGGGGCACAAGCAGCAACAGCAGCAGCAGCAGGCAGTGTTATGGCAGCAGCCAGCAATGCTCGCTACAGCAGCGGCCGGTGGCGTTGATGCTATGGCCTGATTGGTGTCATGCTGATGAGCAGCAGCAGCAAGCAATGCTACAGCCGCATGTTGGTTCTCGCTGGAAGAACGCTGCTTGTGTAGCGCGCTACAGCAGAGTTGTGAAGGGTTGCAGGAGCAGCAGTGTTGTGCTGCACCGTCCCATAGCTAGCTGTGCGCTCCCATAGCCAGCTTTGGCTGTCCATGCAGCAACTGCACTATCACTGTGCTGCTGTTCGGCTGCTTTTCAACATGCTTTGTACACTAGCTGTAGATGCGCTGGTTGGCAGCCTGTGTCTGTGTTTGTAATAGCATGACAGGCAGCACGACCTCAGGTTGATGCCTCAGCAGGCACTGTGTTGTCTGCTGCCTAGGCCTATGGTGTGACAGGGGTGTGTGTGGATCGCCTTGCCCTGTGTTGTGGTCCTCTGTGTGCCACACACTGTGAAAACTTTGTAGCACTCTAGCAGGAAAAGACATGCAGTGTATATGCTGCTGAAGAAGCAGCACGGCTGAGAGGCAGGACAGGAGGGGCAGCAGACCTGCTGCCGTACGGTGTACATGGTTGCATTCTATGTAACGCGATGATACTGATGATGCTCATCAATCATTGGGTTACCCTTGACCTTGGGCACAACGCCTTGCTTTTACATGGGTTCCGTCTAAATCCGCTTTTTGACAACGCTCAACCTCAGGCGCATGTCATGCCAGCAGCTGCCATGCGCTTGCAAGCAGGCTTGTGCCGCTTCCAGTCAGCCCTCTGGCAAGCCATGCTGCAGTAGCGGCACCTACAGACAGCACATGCCTTGCATGCAGCTGCCGCCTCACTCACTCCTGCCAGGCTCTCACAGCTGGGGTGGTTGCACACCACTGGCAGCGGCGCGGCATCCACAAGCTGTCTGGTCAGCAGCATTGCGTCATCATACACCAGCTGCACCTCTTCCAACAGAAGCGGTGAGTCGCCAAGCAGGGCCGCGCACCTCGCTTCAACATCCTCGTGCCACCAGCCAGGCCATTTTCTAGTAAACGTTGCCACTGCTGCGGCCCAGTCAGGGCTGAGCTGCTGCAAGTGCAGCAGATGGCCCCACTTTGGCGAACTGCTGCTGCTACTGTTGCTGCTGGCATTGGATGCTTGCTCGTCGCTATTGCTGCTGGAGCATTGCCGTGACGGCTGGCCCTGCTGCTGCTGCTGCTGCTGTATCTTCTGCATCCCCTGCTGGCTCCACCATGCCCAAGGTTGCCACAGCAGCCATCAACGGCTGCAGTGCCTGCACCACGCCCAGCTGCCAGAACTGCCACTGCGACCTCACAGTCTGCTGAGGTGCACTGCCGAGCGGCAGCACCGCTCCCATCTGCAGGCGATGAACGTGGCCTGCAGGCGACCACTTGAGGTGGAAAGCTGGCTGACGCGTCTGGCAGTCAAACAGCAGCTGGGGCCCTGCCGCCTCCACGGCATCTGCCAGCTGCACCAAGCTGCGCGCAAGCACCACAGCCAGGAGCACAGCACCGGCAGCAGCTTGACTTGTGCGGCTGCTGCTGCTGCTGTGATTGCTGCTGTTTGGTGCTTCCAGCGGCACTTCAGCAGAAAAGCATGCAGAGTCACCCTACTAGGTCAGGTCACCCTAACACGGCACGCGCCTGCGTTACACGGCCCGCCCCCACGCCTCACGCCCCCGACCCTGCGTACCCAGGTGTAACGCGCTACACGCCCCCTGCCCCGTGTAACAACCCCACCCGACGACTCAACAGGATCTGGCCATGTTGCACAACACACACAATCACTGGAAAGTAACACTCAGTAGTCTGCCTCCCATGTGTCCTGGATCACCGCTTCCCCACTCACAACCACGCGCCCTGGCTGTGCCGCCACATCCATCCACACATCGCCGCCACGCGCCGAGCACTGCCGCGCAAACAGCTGCTGCTTGCCCAGCACTGCTGCGTAGTAGGGCGCCAGCACTGCATGTGCTGAGCCAGTGACAGGGTCCTCTGCAACTCCCAGCCAGGGGCCAAAGAAGCGGCTGTGGAAGTCGTAGCTGGCTTTCTCACCTGCATAATAGATAAAGGCGCGAGGGCAATACAACAGCAACAATGAGTGCATTACTCATTACTCATTACTAATGCACCTGAGGTATGATGATTTCAAAGCTGTTATGACGCATGAAATAACCCATGACTTTCAGGCACAGCGGGCTGATAAAGCGCAGCTGCACGGCAGTGTACAACCAGAGGGAGGAGCTGCGCAGCTATTCCTGTAAAGTTGACTGCTAGCAGGACTACATGAACAGTTTGAACTTCATGTGCTCAAAGGTGCGCAACTGTTCCTGTAGTACTGACTACTAGCAGGACTACGGGAACAAGTTCAACCATGAACGTCATGGTTCCCACCTTGACTAGCCAGTGTGCTGATGATGACTCCTCCCAAGTAGTCACTCCCCGCTGCTGCTGCCATCTGCGCAACGTCCGGCTGCAATGCTTCGAGCCCCTGCCGTCCCAGCTGCAGCTTAGGCTGCAGCACCACCAGCAGGTACTTCAGCGCTGACACATACCCCACATGATGCACAACATTGGACAGCCAGGCCGCCTTATCTGCTGCTGATGCGGCGTCACCTGGTGCTGCTGCTGCTGCTGCTGCTGCTGGGGGAAGCGTGCTGAGGCACCTATACAGAAGCTCCGTCAACTTTGGACTCTCTGAAAACAGCTGCGAGAACATTGGACCATTGCCGTTGCTGAGATTTGCTGGATCAAGCTTCCCTGCTGCTGCTGCAGCTGCAGGTGTGCATGATGCTGCCGGCTGCAGCTGATCAGGCAGGGGGTCCACTGCTGCTGATAGTGGCAAGCTCATCTGTAGGAGCTCGCGCTGGCCTTCTTGCTTGCGTGTTACTGACAGCGTGCCACTGAGGGTCTGAAAGTGCAGGGTAGGTGCGGGGTTGCCGCAAGCTGCAGACGCAGTGAGACAACAGGCGCCAAAAGCGTTTCACATTTATTGCGGGATATACAACAGCAGTTCCATTAGTGTGCTGGCAGAAGACAGATGCAGCGCTGTGTTTTGAGGCGCTGCCATGTCATGCCGCATTGCGGCCTTACCTGTGAGTAGTGTGGCGGCAGATGCCAGGGTGGCGTGGCCGCACAGTGGCACCTCTGCTGCTGGTGTGAACCAGCGCAGCTTGAATGTATCGTGCTGCTTGAACACGTCAGGGCCTGGGGAGGAGGCAGGATCAACCTGCAAATAGCAGCACATACAACCCTTGTTGGATTAGTACGTGTTTTTTGTTAAGTGCAGCAGGCCGTGCTGCCTACGGCAGGCACAACGCAGCATGTTGTTTGTTACAGAGTATGAGGAGTATGCAGGATCACGCGCATGCCAGAAGAGATGCAGCTGGCAGTCTGGGAGCAAGCTGCATTGCTGCAGAGCAGATGGCTGTTTAGCCATACTTGGCAACCATCAAGCACCTGGCACCCACACTTGCAACGTAGCCAGTAACGCAGCTACTATCGTTGTGCCTGAGGTGCGGACGTGCTGTCCCACAACACAAACTGCAACACTGCCATGAGCGCGAGAGCCTTGTGAAGCGTATGGCAGCCTGCATGTGTCACGCATAAGAACCCCCTGCAATGCCGCGTACTCACAGCTTCAACGTAGGCTGTTTCAGACAGGCCAATGTCTGCTGCGATGCTCTGGCGCAGGGTGTCTGGCATGCTGCCCAGCAATGCTGCTTTCAGCAGGCACACTGCTGCAGGGTTGCCAGTGCCCGCAAGTCCTCCTGTGGTGAAGGCGTTGACCTGCGTTTGAACAGAACATAAACAACAGCAGCAACAGCATGTCACATACCATCAGCGCCTGCAGCAGCACCAGCAGCAGCAGCACCAGCAGCACCAGCAGCAGTACTGTTTGCTGCACAAGTGCACACCCACTGCAGCAATGCACAGTATGACAAAGCTTCCATGCGCAATGAATGACGCCTGTTGGTTTTTTGCACACCTTGCGTAGCGTTAGCCTTGGCATCGTTGCGTGTGGCTTGCTGACGTGCAAGTCGTGCAAGTTTCCGTCTCAATCCTGCCTGCTGACTCATTCCACGCATCTATCATGCCCAAGCGTACGCTGTAGCAAATCCCAGGCGTGCTGCAGATCGCTGACTCGGCAGCTTGCGAACCCTGATGACTAAGTAACACCTGCACTGTGAAGTTCGTTTGTCCTGCAGTAGCACGTGCCAGGTGCTGCTTTGTTTATGGATATGTACTTCTGGGCCTGTACACAGCCTTCATCTCGCAGACTGCATGTCCTGCCGTTGGCGATATGCTGTGCTGCAACCCAGAGATCCCTGCCGCACGACAGCAGCATGAACTGTCTCTCACCAAGCCAATTGCAGCCTGTAACTCGCTGGCTGCATGTCCAGCCGTTTGCAATATTGCACTGTATCTCACCGAGCCAACAAATGGTTCACATGCAAGGTACTTACAAGCCGTCACCAGGCCAGGCTGTGCACGAAACACATTGTGGCGGTACACAACAGGCTGGCACTGCGCTTGTGAAACAAGCAGCAGCACCCTAGCAGAAAGGCATTCAGTGACACCCTACCCCAGCACGCAAGGCTGCAAATGTACCTTTGCACAGCACCCTGACTACAGACATCAAGCAATCGCCACAATAGTTGCAACTTCTCGCTTCCAGGGTCTCAATCCTACAATCAGACTCGCCGTGCCCAGATGCTGCTGCTGCGCAGCTCCAGATGATGCTTGAACGCAACGCATCACAGGTTGCCACACAGACGCAGGATGGCACAGCTTTGCAGATCGTGCTGTACCAAGACAAAAGTACACCGTCTGTCCAGCTGCAAAATGGTACAGTACATTACTTGCTGCTGCACAATGCTGCTCCTGCTCCAGCGCATGCAATTGCATTGCTGCTGCACATTGACTGCGCATGCGAGCGGTCATTACATGCATGCACATCAGACCTCTATATGCCATTGCACATGAGCAAGACGCAATCTAATAAGCTGCTGCAGCATACAATAGCACTACATGGGGCAGGGAAGTCACCCCCATTGCGTTTCTCAACCCTGCAGAACCTTGAGATACCAAGACGCACCAATAGCATACTGAACATGCTGCTGACAAGCTTGCAACAAGGGCTGCAGAGTCTCGTCCAGATTCAAACATCCATCCGTCTCTCCAAAACTGACACTTGGCTGCTGATCTGCAACAAACGCTGCCTGATGTACAGAGAAGTACAATGCCATGGTGTGTGCTCACATCAGCACACACTACAATAAACAGCAAGGTTGAACGACAATCTGACGCAACGCTTGCACAACGCTTGCAAACAGACATCCAAAGTCCTCAACACACCGCTGCCAGGGTTGATGAATTGATATCTCTTGCCCAAACACGCTGTAAGTAACTGCAGCACTCACCCCGGATGTCACTCAATGATGTTGTGAATGGCTCCGGCACATTCCTGGCAGCACAACGTGCGCGCAACGCATGAAACGCATTGCCGACAGACTGCATCTTATCATCCCAGCCCTGTGTGGTCCACATGCCTGATACAGGCTTCGCACAGCTATGTTGCTGTTAGCCTCTGCAAGCGCTCTGCCCACTACCAACTAAACGCTACAAGAGGGGTGGGTCGGATTACAGGAAGTTGGTCCCCAAAAGTGTGGTATGCAGGTGGAGAGGCAATAATCCATTCGATTCCCCCAGCGGTCGCATCTTGTTGGTCAGACAACATATCTGGCACAGCAGCTGGCAGCGCTACATGGCCTCCCAGTGAACATCCAAATCGCCTTCAATGCTAGGCGGAATAGCCGCATCACAACCCCAACTACACCAGAACTACATCAGAACTGCGCCTCAGCTGTATGGCAGTTTGTTGTACAACAGGCACTCACCCAAAACAGAAGGAACACATCCTTCTCATATACATCAAGCGCATAATACAGTGCATGCGCGTATATTACTCCAGGCGATGCTGACTGCCTGAGCACCTGTCATGCATGTTGGCATCCGTCAATTTGTGACCTGGCACCCTTCGACATACATATGCCGCAGTCAACTGTAAGCCGTCTGTGGTGTGCAGCAGCTGCAGCAGACGCTGCTGCAGATGAAACAGTCAACTCTACCTCAAGCTTCCAGGTTGTAAACTATGCTGGAAAAAGGTGAGCTGCGCTCGTGTTACCCGCAGTCACCGCAGCCGTCACAACTGCTTAGCTGTGCCATTTGGATCGCGACGCACGTCCCACCGCTTCATGATGATGACGTCCCGCAAGGCAGCAGCTGTGAAAAGAACGGCGGCATGCGGCAGCAGCTGCTGCAGGTGTTTAGGTGCGCCTCTCATTCAGACAGCGCTCGTCCTTCTGGCAAAGCGGCTGCCGTGACGAGAACAACGGCATGCGGCGGCAGCTGTGCCAGCTGCAGCAGCTGTTCAGCTGCGCCGCTCGGTTTCACGGCGTGTGTCCAGGTCCTCCATGATGCTGAAGTCCTGGCAGGCTGCCGCGGTAAAATCAGCGGCATGCGGCAGCAGCTATGCCAGCTGCTGCAGCTGCTTAGATGCGTCGCTCGGTTTCGCAGCGCGTGTCCAGCTCTGGCCAGCAGCAGCTGTGACAAGAACAGCAGATGCTCAGATGCGCCGCTCAGTTTCGCGGCGCGTGTCCAAGTCATCCATGATGCTGAAGTCCTGGCAGGCTGCCATCGTCTTCACGTGCTCCCCCTCGTCATCACGGATGTTGATGAACACATCGTACAGGTTGTCACACTTGGGGTTGCGCAGTGTGCTGCCTGACTGGCTCGTCTGGAACTCGTCAAAGAGGTAGTAGTCGCCACTGCAGGACATACACGGCGCCACACACCAGGCAGAACGCCAGTAAGTTGCAGAAGACCAGCGTTTGATCGCAACGCAGCTACCACAAAGCAAGAGGCATACTGGCTAGTCTGGAACTCAAACGTCAAACAGGTAGTAGTCGCCACTGCACGGAAGGCACATCACGCACCAGGCAAAACACCAGTGTGTTGGTTACAAGCCAGACCTCTCAGGGCTGCGCACATTCGGCTGTGCAGCTTGGGTCCACGTGCCCAAGCAACACCAGCGAGTGGGCTCAATCAGCTGCTACAAATGCAAGAGGCATAATGGAGACCAGGCAGCTTGCGAAACACCACAAAGAGCTTTTAAAACAAAGTTGTTGGCAGGCTATAGCCTGCCAATTAGCTAAGTCAAGCCGCAACGCACCTCAGGTAGTACTGCGCTGCCACCAGGGGTGGCGGCAGGGTTTTCAGCAGCTCCTCGTTGGCATCAGCAAACTCGCCTGCAGATGATGCAGTGATAGTGTACAGTAGCACAAACAAGAAGCACCAGTGTGAGAGGCCTTCAGGATCAGCATCTGGCGTGCTTGTGTTTGTCGCAGTCACTGGCAGACACAGCAGAATGTGCTCATCACATCATGAAAAACGGGCAACAGGTCTGCAGTGCGAAAAGCCATCTGGGTGCCTGCTGCAACAGCAAACACATTGCTGGGTTATTGTAAGGGGACAAAGGCAAGGGTTATCACTACCATTGCTGGGCTTGAACACACTATGAAGCTGTACGTTGTCTAAACAGTGTGTCAAAACGTACAGCATCTCAACTGCTCAACTGCACCCGGCCTCACCGTATGTGTCAACCACTTGTGCCTCAACAAGCTCTGAAAAGTTGTATGCCAGCTGTCGTTTAACAATGCGTCAAACCTCAAGTGCTCAAGTGCACCAGGCCTCAACAAGCTCTGAAGAATTGTATGCCAGCTGCTGCCTAGACAGCAGTACGTCACCCGCAAAGCATCCTCAACTGCTCAACTTTGCTCACCGTATGTGTCCACTGCGTGCGCCTTGATCAGCTCAGAGAAGTTGTATGCCAGCTGTCATTTAACATGGTGTCAAAACCTCAACTGCTCAAAAACACCAGCCTTCACCGTATGTGTCGACTGTGTGCGCCTCGATCAGCTCTAGGAAGTTGTAGGCCAGCTGCTGCCTAGACAGCAGTACGTCAAACCATAAGCATCCTCAACTGCTCAACAACCCAGGCCTCACCGTATGTGTCAACTGCGTGCGCCTCGATGAGCTCTGAGAAGTTGTAGGCCAGCTGCGGGCTGAAGCTGAAGAGCCCCACCAGGATGATGTAGTACAGGATGGCGGCGTGCTGCGCCATGAAGCGGTCCACCCACAGTTGGTCACCACCCAGGGACTCCATGATCTGGTTGTGGCAGCAGCAGCAGCAGCAGCAACAAACCAACATGTTAATGGTTAAATGCAGTTGTGAAGGCATCATCACGCCATGAAGCGGTCCACCCACAGCTGGTCACCACCCAGGGACTCCATGATTTGGGTGTGGCAGCAGCAGCAGCAGCAGCAGCAGCAGTAGCAGTAGCAGTAAGTAAAGAAAGCAGCAGCAGCAGCAGAAAAATAGCAGCAGCAGTGTCCAGGGCTGCAGCCGAGCCTTTTGTTGCACGGTGTTTGAGCCAGACAAACGCACAAGCACTGAAGCACCACAGTCAGCCTGCTAGAACTGGAACCTTAACAACTCTCCAATGTCCACACACTCGCCAAGAACTGCAGAACCTCCCCAGCTGCCTCAGACACCAGAGCAAGGTAGTCCGAGGTTGCATCTCTGCTGCCAGATCACCCCTGCCACTGCTGTTGTGATTTAGATCTGCACTTTCAAGTGGTTTATGGTTTTCACCTGCAGGTGGTGCAGCTCATTCCACTCCTCCGCAAAGTGAACCTTGCGCAGCTCAGCGCCTGCACAGCAGCAGCATGAGACGCACCATAGCAAGCAACATAGACAGCAGGGCGGAACACGTCAGCTCAGCAGTGGTACAATGACTACCAGCAGTGTGCACAACTTGTGGACTATAACTATCCTGCAACGCAGCTACTTCAGCATACTACCAAGGTCTACTATGATCCTACAGATACTACAGAGCTCACTCTGCAAGGTTCAAACAGCTCACAGCTTGCAACCCAACTAATGCCAGGGCTGCTGCTGCATTTCCGCACCCACCTGCGCGCCACCAGCCTAAGCTCTCGTAGAGGTGCAGCATGGTGATGTAGCTGAAGTAAGGCATGCGCGCAACTGTCTCCAGGAACCAGAAGCGCTGCAGCGGTCGGTTGTCATACGCCACGTCCAGGAACACACACAGCGACAGGTACACACCCTTGACAAACCAGGGCGTGTCCACGCCCAAGCCTGCTGCTTCCCGTGCGTGCTCGCGGTCCCAGACTGCTTTGTTTGAGAGCTTCAGCTGACCAAGTTTGCTGCGGATCTGCAGGGCAGAGCAGTGCAGCAAGGCATGCGTGACGTGTCAGCTGCTGGTGGCACGGTAAGAAATGACATGACATAGTCCTCATGCGGTCGTCACTGCTGCTGTAGGCAGACCAGGCTGGCATGGCATACTAGCATAGCACGCTGCGTGTCAGAGCGCTTGGGGTACCATGCTGCGGTGCGTGTGTGCTGCTGTCCATGCCTGAAATAAAACCTCATGCATGTACTATCCTGCCCAGCCTGCTACTACGAAAGCCTACGCTTCGACAACACCCATCAATCTCATCATGGCCCCTCACCTGCTTGCACTGCGTTGTCATGCCGCCAGTCTTGGTGTCGAACACCTCCTTGGGCAGCGCCTGTGGCAGCAGCGCGCTGAAGAAGTGGCGCTGCTCCAGCCAGCGGTCAACGCGCGAAAACAGCCGCACCACAGCTGAGCCAGCTGCATAGGACACCTGGTGGCAGGCAGAAACACCAGTAATGGAAACAACGCCAGGATTAGCAATTGGACAGCGATGTCTGAATGCATAGTAGCGGGTAGAAATTGTACGAATCAGGGAGTGCGGCATGCACAAGGCAGACACGACGCCAGCTTGTTTTTCCTGGCGTGCTGCTTTGCCAAAGCCTTCCTGCCTGCTGCTCTTCTGACGCACACTCATCACCATGAAACCCACTGCTGCTGAGTGCTCACCTTTCCCAGAGGCCCTTGTGGCGGGTTGACTTGTGCAATCTTGTTGTACTCATCATACCTGAAGCTCCTGCGCAGCTGCGTCCACTCCTGCAGAGGGGCAAGCACAGCAGGAATGAAGCGTAAGCAAGGTGAGCGTCCTGCAAAGGGACAGAAAAGCATGCGTTGCATGCAAGCGCTCATGCTGCTCTGCTGACTTGGGTGTGAGTTGTTGTGCTACAGGCTGCTGGCTGCTGCTGCTGCTGCTTTGATCAGTGATCAAGTGCACCAGGAAGGAGACGTGCACAAATGGCACAGCTGTCAGACAGGGTCATACCTGTGCAAAGTTTGACCACGCCTGCACACAAGCGTTGAAACATGGCAGCACAGACAGGAAGACTGAGGAGGCTGGCGATCAATGGGTGCAAATGGATGGGTGCTGCTGCAGTTGTACTGCTGCTCCATGCACGCATGGTCTTCAACACACCAGTCGCTACTCATCATGCTGTGCCTGGCACCCATGTACTCAAAGCAACTGCCACTGCCGCAACATACGCTGCTGCTGCTGCTGCTGCTGCGCTGTTGGCGATACCACTGCTGCGACTGCTACTCCTGCTGCTGTTGCTGTGTGGCTGTTCAACTGCCTCACCAGGTGCCACATGCTGAGTGGGATCTTGCCGTATCCCTCCTGGTACAGTCTGCCAGAGTTTGACCTGAAGCCATAGTCGCAGCACATCACCTGCAGCAGGAACACAGCGTACAACAGCCGGTAGGTAGGTGTGCATGGTAAGGCAAAAATAATGGCAGCGTGTGCAAGGAGAGTTTGGCCTGCAGCCGCAGGCACAGCAAACCACTTGCCAGAGGGAGCAGAGGTGCAGGTGGGGTAGCGTCTGTGGCAACAGCTGGTGGATGTAAGTGCAGCGTGCAAGGATACTGTGCGAGACAGAGCATGTTGCAGCAAGCCGCTGAAGCCGATGAAAGTCGCAGCTGCTCTACAGCGCTGCTGTGTACATGGTATGCAGGCCTAATCGCACTGTTGACATCTGTCTGTCTGCTGGTGCTGCTGCTTGCAGGAACTACTGGTGAGCGACTCACGTTGATGATGTTGCCCTCCCTGTCAATGTACACTGGGCAGTTGCCATCCTCCTCATCCACGCTGTTGACGTATTCTTTATCTGCCAGGAAAGGGAAGCCAGCAACTTCCTCGCTGTCATCCCAACTGATGGTGCCCGGGGCAAAGCTGCAGGAACAGAGCAAGCATGTTGGGACAGCGAGGGCGGACACACTGTCAGTTCTGTGCTGCGCATGCCCTGTGGTACGCGTTTGGTGCCATCTGTTTCATCAGGTTGTACATCTGTTTATGCATGCATCGGCTGCTTGTGCTGAGGTGCTCTCAGATGCTGATGCTGCTGTGCTTGAAGCATCCAGAAGCTGCAGTACGCAGCACATGCTGCGCTGCACCGAGTGTCACCTGCGGGCGCACCTGTCCGGCCTCTTGATGGTTGAAACATGTGCAACTACCCTTTGACCACGCTTCTGCACAGGGTAAGGCCTGCAAACACGGGGCATGTACTGTCAGAGAGCCCGGGGTCAAATCGTTG
Source organism: Tetradesmus lagerheimii (assembly GCA_902809745.2). Lineage (NCBI taxonomy): Eukaryota > Viridiplantae > Chlorophyta > Chlorophyceae > Sphaeropleales > Scenedesmaceae > Tetradesmus > Tetradesmus lagerheimii. The sequence goes on along the minus strand of CADDIJ020002572.1, from coordinate 188,428 downwards.
TCACGGGCAGTTCAGGTGGCCTGCGTCGCTTGAAACATCACTGTAACAACTGCAAATGACTTTGATCACCGCTTTAAGCTCACCGGGCGCGCACAAGCCTGGGGCGTGCTGACACCGGCGTTTGCCGCGAAGGATGACTCTGGCACTGCAGCTGCAGGCTGCGAGCCAGCATGATTGCTTCACTACTGAACTAACTTGAAGTTGCAACTGCAGGATCCGCCCTGAACACGAGAGGAAAGGACACCAGGGCACGGGGAGCAATGCAGGCCAATATGTCCACGAGTATGACTACGCTATAACGGCACAGGTAGCTTAGATGATTCAACAAAGCCACTCAACGTGCTTCCGAGGCTTTGAAAGGCGAAGACAGCGTCTGGCACGTCAGAATATTCACACTGGTCACACTTGTCACTGACACAATGTTGACAGTTTCTTCTGCGTACCTCAGTCCTCTAGACCCGTGTCAGCGCACGTCAGTCAGGCTGTAGATCTATTAGTAATTCCTTCTGTCGAGTTGATGTGAGGTGTAACCTGTGCAACCGCCCTGTCACCTCGAGCTCTGCTCAGCTGACACGCTAGACGTCGTGAGCCAGGCTGACACTTGCGGAACGCAATCAGCATAACGTGGAGCCTGGCTGGCAACATGCGCGGTAGGGGTTTTACGCCTGATGGCTGCTTGTTTTCCGACCTTTGCCACTTCTAGGGCGCTTTAAGTGTTGAATGATAATCCCTGTGGTGTTTAATCATGTCTCACGTTGTGTCTATAGCATGCAAGCTCTGCCAGAACAACCCTTCTTCTGCTACAGTCACACAGTCACCTGCGCCTGCTCCTCCCTTCCTCCCTTGAACTTGCTTGCTGCTGTCCCGCCAGGCCACCACCCGCTTGACCCCTTGACTGAAGAGGAGGTCAAAGTTGCTGCAGACTCCTGCAAGCAGCATGCAGCCAGCCTGGGGCTGCCCCCACTTCGCTTCAACACCATCACACTGCAGGTGCCACAGTGCGCACTGCAGTACTGACAGCAGCTCTGTAAACAGCGCGTGCAGCGTGTTATATGTATGCCAGCACCTATATAATCCAATGTGCGTATTGGGCCTGGTGCCTGGCGGAGTTCTGACACTATACATACTCTGCAACAGCTGGCAGCCTGGCAACATCAGCCAGGGTCCTGCAAAATTTTCAACCAGCCTGCAGAAGCCATATGTTATCCACGCTGCCTGCAGCTGACCTGCCACTGAATGGTTTGTCTGCTGCTGCTGCACACTCTTGCAGGAGCCTTTCAAGGAGCAGCAGCTGCTGTTCAGAGCCGGGAAGCTGCCCAGTCTGCCCCGCTTAGCCTTCTGCATCCTGCAGACGCCACCAGCGCTGGTGGTGATTGAGGCGCTTGTGGACCTGCGTAGCCATGCAGGAGCAGCAGCTGTGGTGTCATGGGTCAAGGTGGGCGGCTGAGCAGTGGCCACAGCTTGCACGGACAGCAACAACAGCAACCCTGAGCTGCAGTAACCCTGTTATGAGCAGCTGCAGCAGCAGCAGCAATGCTGGTGTGGGACTTGCAGTGATTGCGCAGCCATGCAGGGTGTGGCTGCCACACTGTGGCAGCAGTGGTGGTGTGGCCTAAGACTGGCAGCTGCTGATGCAAAAAGAGTTGGAGCAGTGGGCACATGCTTGCACAGATAGCGACGGTAGCCGCTGATGGAAACAGCAGCAGCAGCAGCAGCAGCGGCAACAGTGCCAGCAGCAGGCCATTAAACGTACAGTGACTGTACTACAGTCATATTGTGGTACCCGTGTCTGTGAAACCAGCCAGCAGCAGAAGCATGTGCGATTGATGCAGAAGCCTGTGGCTGCAGCAGAGCATGCGATAGGCAAGGGTGGAGGCGAGTGCAGCAGCAAGTTCAGTTTGAGGACGTGACTCATCACTCTCAGATCCCGCAAAGTACAATTGAAGCATCAACTTAGGTAGCACTACACTTTGCAACTAACAGCTTCAGTGGTAACAGGCTGTTGATCTCATCAAGAAATAATGTAGCGTGACATTCATCCACCATTTACCCTGCCGCCTTCTGTTTTATGCAGCTGGATGGCAGCCAGATGGATGGGCAGCCGCTTCAGGCTGTTAGTCTCACCAGAAATTCAACACATGTAGCGTGACACTCACCCCCAATTACCCTGCCGCCTTGTCTGCTATGCAGCTGGATGGCAGCCAGATGGATGGGCAGCCGCTTCAGGCTGTTAGTCTCATCAAAATGGTTCGACACATGACACATGTAGCATGACATTCATCCACCAATCACCCTGCTGCCTTCTCTTTGATGCAGCTGGATGGCAGCCAGATGGATGGGCAGCCGCTGGCCACGCCTGATGACTGCTTGCAGGCAGAGGCCATTGCAAGGCAGGACCCACAGGTGGGCTTGTGGTGTGTGGCCCCGAAACATGCAGTGTTGCTCGCTGCGCTGTTGTGCTGTGGCCTGACTCTATGTGTGATGATGATGGTCCCTGACAGTAAGGGTTACTGGCATTGCTTAACAGAGGCATGTCAAGGCAGGCCTGAAGCACTTGGCAGTTTATAGCCTGTGCGGCATGCCGTGTGTCTCGTGGAATGCAAGACACAAACAGCCAACCCAGCAGTTGCCCAGGTAAGAGCTGCTTCATAGGTGCCCTATTTTAACCTGCTGGTGCATGTGCACACGGCAGGTACATGCTCGTCTTGTGGAATGCGGTCTTGTGGAATGCGGTACACAAGCCAAACGACAACCTGGCAGTTACCCAGCTGAAAACTTTCTGTCGAACCTCGCTGGTGCATGTGCACACCGGCAGTTGCTCAGCTAAGAGCTTTTGTCACAAATTCCACAGGTTGTAACCCTGCTGGTGCATGTGGTTATAATCCGATGCAGGTGCAAGCGCTGGTGGCTGCGCGCGGCATTGCCCTTGACAAGGTTGCGTGTGACCCCTGGGCCATTCACGCCTGCCCGCGCGAGTGGCTGGGGCGGCGGCTGATGCAGGTCAGTGCTGAGAATCACTGCCAATTTGCATTGCCTGCAGCACACGTCTCGCTGCTTGCTGTTGCTCCTGGATGCTGGGGAAGCTGGTGAACATGCCTGCGTGGATTGTGGTCGATGATCGGCTGCAGCGGCTGCGGCGACGACTGATGCAGGTCAGTCCTGAATAGTTTGATTTGGTACTGGTGGCCTGGTATGCTGCATTCAGCGTGTCATACATACACTCCGCTGTGGTGCAGTATACCAGGCCACCAGGACAAGCCAGCAAACATGCCTGCGTGGATTGTGGTTGATGGGGGCTGCTTTTCGCTGCACTAGTGGGTGCCTGCTTACCTGCGTTTGTAAAGCGATGCGGCAGCACCATAGCTGACCCGACTACCCAGGATTACAATATGCTGTGGAGATACCTCTTAAACTCTGACAACGTACACAGAAATTTGGTGTTGGGGCCACAGGTGTTCATGTACTACAAGGCCTGCCCAGATGATAATGAGTACGCACACCCCATGGACCTGTGCCCAGTGGTGGACCTGTACGCGGGCAAAGTGATACACATCGACGCCTATGAACAGCCGCCAGCCATCCCCATGCGGGCCGCAAACTACCACAGGTACTCGCAATGCAGCGCATGCATATGCTACAACCGCTTTGTACTTGTAGGAGACGTACAACAGCCTGTGTTTCCCAAAGCTGCATACCTGCAGACAGTTATTCTCGTACCAAATAGGCCTGTTCCAGCAATCAAGTGAGAGAGCAGCTGTATGCATGGCTGCCGTATTGACGCTCAGCGGCCAACCTGCAATGTGCAAAACGTGTCATTGCATCTGCTGCTGCAGGTCTCTGCTAGAGAAGCCATTCAGGGAGGCGCCAGCGCCACTGCACATCACACAGCCACAGGTAAACAGCAACTTTGAATTGCCCGTTGCATCTGAGAGTGAGCAGTGAGTGCCTTGCCAAGCGCTCTGCAGCGCCTGGGTTAGTTGAGGCTAAAGAGGACGTGAGGGTTCAGCGACCCTTGGCTCTACGCCCTTTACCTGTGGTTGCTTCTTGTGCACCTGCATACACAAGTTTATGTATGGCACATGGATCAGTACTGTATGTAGACTGTCATGCCGCACAGCCACCTACAGGGCATGCGAAGCAAGCAATGTTTTCCATGCTAGAGCTTATACCGACTTTCCTTAAAAAGGCTCACTCCGGCAGTTGCTGCTGCTGTTGCTGTTGCTGCTGCCACTGCTGCCGCCGCCGCTGCTGCTGCTGCTGCTGCGCAGGGCCCTAGCTTCAAGGTTGACGGCTGGCACATCAGCTGGCAGAAGTGGGACTTCAGGATAGGTGCGTGATCAGCAACGGCTGCAAGTGCTGCACAATAGCAACATCAATGTTGCAGTAGGGCTGTTGGCAGTACACTCTGGCGTGCAGCACATGCACACCCTCTCTTTGAGACTTCTACTCTGCTGTCACACTGCAATGGCATACAAGCTGCCTCGTACATTCCATGTGCTCTTGCTGCTCGGCACACTTGAGCAGCGTATGCTGGGCTGCAATGACGGTGCTATGTTCCTAGCAAGCACAGTCGGCTCAATCGACAGACGTGCCGACCACCAACCGCAACCACATGTGTTGCTGCTGATGCTGTTTGCTGCAGGTTTCAATGGCTGTGAGGGTTGTGCTGTATCACTTGTGCTACGCTGATGGCGACCAGCATGCCTTGCTCTGTCGTAACTGCAGCCGGCAGTGACATGGATTTTGCCTGCTGCAACTGCTGCTGCTGCTGCTGCATTTTGTCGCAGGATGTAAGGGCCGCGAGGGGCTGGCGCTTTATGTCCTGGGCTATGCTGATGGCGACCAGCATGTGCTGCTCTGCCATTATTTACCTGGCAGTGCTGACCCACGACCCTCCTCCTGCTGCTGTTTGGCGCAGGCTTCAATGGCCGTGAGGGGCTGGTGCTGAATGATCTAGGCTACGCTGATGGCGATCAGCATGGCAGGCGGCGGCCCATCATGCACAGGGCCAGCATTGGCGAGATGTGTGTGCCCTATGCAGATCCGAGGTGAGGCAGGCTGCCTCAGGCAGCGCAAACACAAATTGTGTCGCGTGTTGGACTCAACTGCCACGCGTCATCATGCACAGAGCCAGCATCGGCGAGGTGTGTGGGCTGCTCTGTACGGCATACGCATACCCAACACCTGAGGTGAGACTCCATGCAAAATCCATGTTGCTTTCTGTGTGCCAGAATCATGCACAGGGCCAGCATCGGCGGGATGTGAAAACTTTGTAGCAATCTAGCAGGGATGTGTGTGTGCCTTACGCAGACCCAAGGTAACCCGCCATGCAGTCATCACGAGCTATGTGCGACTTGTGTCATCGGTCTGATTGAAGCGGTGCATGCTATTTTTCAGACCCTTGAAGAATCGAGTACGCCATTCACCATGTTTCAATGCAGCCTGAGAGCAATGAGCAGGGTTGGCGCTTGCATATATGTAATTTCACTGCTGCTGCTGCTGCTGCTGCTTCGATACAAATATGTATGCAGGAGCCCCTACAACCGCAAGGCTGCCCTGGACGCTGGCGACTATGGGCTTGGCTTTGCTGCCAACAGCTTGGAGCTGGGCTGTGACTGCCTGGGGGACGTGACGTACTTTGACGCAGTCATCAACAATGCAGCTGGTGAGAGGGTGTTGACGGCGGCCATGCAGTTGTGTGTCAGGTGCATGCCGCATGGGAAGCAGTCAGTGTGCCTGCACCAACACATCAGTATGGGCGGGTCCCTCCTGGTCCAACTATGCATTGCAGGTGCGCAGCTTGCTCTTACATGGGTTCCGTCTATATCCGCTCTTTGACATCAAGCAACACAATCTGTTGTAGCATGGCAACATCTGACGTGGTCCAGCTCAGCTTGCCTGGTTGCTTCTGCAGGTGATCCTGTGGTGATCAAGAATGCGGTGTGCCTGCATGAGGAGGACCACGGCCTGCTGTGGAAGCACCTCGACTACAGGTGAGTTGTTTTTGAGAGAGTTTGCCGCGGATGCAGGCATCAACTTCATCATCATTTCAGCCATAGCATCAACACCATCGGCCCCGTGCACCAGGAGAGCGGAAGAAAGATGCAGGCATCAAGTGTGAAATAAGCAGGTGTTGCATGTCGACTTCTTCAGCTGCTGGCTGATGTTACTAACAGATCTGCATGCTTGCACACCAAGGTTTTGCCGAGCTTGGTTGTCTGTGCTTTGTAAGAGGCAACAGATTCCTTGAATATCAGGTCATGCGTAACCAGAACTGCTGCGTCTGTTGTGCCACTGTCACCGATATGTATGTTGGTGCAGGAATGTTATGCCTGTTGTGCCCCTGTCACTGCTATGTATGCTGGTGCAAAAATGTTGTGCCTGTTGTGCCACTGTCACTGTTACGTAAGTTGCTGCCGCACTGTTGTGCCTGTTGTGCCACTGTCACTGTTACGTAAGTTGCTGCCGCACTGTTGTGCCTGTTGTGCCACTGTCACTGCTATGTATGTTGCTGCCGCACTGTTGTGCCTGTTGTGCCCCTGTCACTGCTATGTATGTTGCTGCAGGACCGGTTATGCTGAAGTGCGGCGAGGGCGCCGGCTTGTCATCAGCTTCATCATGACAGCAGTCAAGTGAGTAGCGCAGGCACTGCTAGGTCAGCGGACGCGATCTGGGAACACTGTATAAAGAGCTTAGTGTGATGAGCAGCAATCTTGGCAGTCCTATATCAGAACATCGTTTACAAGCTCCACTCAAAACCAGGAGTGGGAGCCCCAACTAGGAGCCAACAGGAGGCTTATAGAAGGATCAAGATGGCACAGGTCCTATGTGCATTCCATGCGTCTTCTGGCAGCATGTGTTGATACACATGCTAGGCCAGACCTCAGCTGGTGCTGGCGGCGGTCTATAGGTTATGGCCCTACCCTGTTGCTGCTGTGACGGTCTCCTGGTCAACATCACTTTCATTTATAGTTGCTGATTCACAGATGCTGATATTCTGCGCTGTTGCTGCTGCTGCTGCTGTTGCTGCTGCAGCTATGAGTACTGCTTCTACTGGCTGCTGTACCAGGTGCGCTGCTATAGTTGTGTGGGGTGTCCAGCAAGTGCAAAACCAGCCGCCGAGATTCGGAGTTGATATGTTTGCAGTTTGCCAAGACACAACACTTGACACAACACCAGCAGCAGGTAGCTGCCGCTTTCAATCTGGCATACTCATCAGGCATCACAAATTGAAGTTCTATCAGGTATGCACTTCCAAAGATGGCAGGCATCCTTCATCCCTATTCAATTTGCCATTGTCACCGGAGATAATTAAGAACACTGGGTGTAAAGCTTGAATTGCAGGATGGCACCATCAGCACGGAAGTCATGCTGACAGGCATCCTGTGAGCGAACCTGCTGTCTCATTGTGAAAATGCCAGCCAAGCCCTGCGTGCAACTCAATCACGCTGCTTTGCAGGACAACACCATTGGCATGGACATCAAGCTGACAGGCATCTTGTCAACCAGCCTGCTGTCATGCTCTAAGCTGAGAGCTTCCATGAAAATCAATCACGCTGCTTGCAGGATGGCACCATTGGCATGGACATCAAGCTGACAGGCATCCTGTCAACAAGCCTGCTGTCACAGTGTATTACATCAATCTTTTGTGTGCCAAGCTTTGAATGGCAAAACTTGCATGTTCTGCATCCACGCTGCTGTCACATTGTCATCTTATCACCCCAACCCTGCGTGCAATCACGCTGCTTGCAGGACGGCACCATTGGCATGGACATCAAGCTGACAGGCATCCTGTCAACAAGCCTGCTGTCGTGTTGTCATCTTATCACCCAAACCCTGCGTGCAATCACGCTGCTTGCAGGACGGCACCATTGGCATGGACATCAAGCTGACAGGCATTCTATCAACCAGCCTGCTATCACAATGTACGGCATCAAATTTGTAGTTTGCAGTCCTGATCCTCCAAGTTCTGCAACCACGCTGCTTGCAGGACGGCACCATCGGCATAGACATCAAGCCGACAGGCATCCTGTCGACAAGCCTGCCGTCACATTGTACTACATCAGACCTGTAGTCTGAACACCAACACCTTCATGTTCTGCAGGACGGCACCATCGGCATGGACATCAAGCTGACAGGCATCCTGTCCACCAGCCTGCTGTCACCCGGTGAGGCCAGCCCCAGCCACGGCATGCTGGTGGGTGCTGGCGTGAACGCAGCGCACCACCAGCACCTGTTCAATGCGCGGCTGGACATGGCAGTTGATGACGACAACGGCGGGCGCGATCTGATCGTCAGCGAGGTGAGAGCTTGACTATGAAGTCGGTGCTTTGTGATACTCATACCCATGGCAAACTCCTGCTAGAGTGCTGCTGCTTTTAAAACGCAATCCAGCCCAGCCATTCACTCAGTGACGCAATAACTGCTCTGATTCCTTCTGCAGGTCAATGCTGTGCAGCAGGCCACAGGTGCTTCCAATCCCGAGGGCAATGCGTTTAACTGCACGGAGACAGACCTTACGCACGTGCACGCAGCGCAGTGCAACGCAGCACACGACGTCAACCGTGTTTGGCGCATCAAGAACCCAGCGAAGCTTCATCCACACAGGTTGGTACAGCGCTGCAGTACAGCTAGTGTTTCATGCATGCGGCGGTTGCACGCGTACGGCTCTAGTTGATCCTGTCCCAACACCGTGACTTACCTCATTCGCACAGTCTCAGCCCTTGCCCCTGCCTGCCAGCGTGCAGTGATGCATGGAAATTTCATTACTCCAGCATCATCAACACTTGGTCCAAGATCTATCAGCACTATCAGCACACGTTTCCAAATCGTTCCTCCTGTCTCTCTCTTCCCTGCTACAGTCAGCAGCCTGTGGCGTACCACGTCCACCCTGCCTGCTAGCACCGCCCAAGTTCATGTGACAATCAATAATGTACAATGTTGTGAGCACAATCTTGCTACTGTCTCTTCCCTGCTGCAGTGGGCAGCCTGTGGCGTACGACATCTACCCGGCCCCGGGGCCCTGCCTGCTTGCACAGCCTGACAGCGCAGTCGCGCGGCGTGCGCTGTTCACGACGAAGAACCTGTGGGTGACGCCGCACCAGGAGGGGCAGCTGTACCCTGCTGGCAAGTACGTCTTCCAGAGCTGGCAGGACTCAGGGCTGGCGCAGTGGACCAAGCAGGTGGGGGGGGGGGCAAAATGTGTGTGTGCTGCGCAGCACTTGTGCCTTATGTGCAGTATCATCTGAATAAGTGGTGTTTGATTGCCTTGGAGGGCGAGGTAGATGTTCCAGAGCTGGCAGGACTCGGGGCTGGCGCAGAGGACCCAGCCGGTGGGGGGGGACAAGCAAGTGTATAGTCAGATGCGCCGAAGCGCTGGGGAACTATTTGCCTTTTCTTGTCTTCTGGGCGTGCAGTTGCTGTGCTGCTCGGGTACGTCACACGCCAGCTATTAGTCCCTCCAGCTTTGGAAGGTGGACTCGGGGCTGGCGCACTGGACCAAGCAGGTGGGCGCGGCAGTCTGCGTTGAGTAGCAAGGCAATCTGTTTTGAATAGAAAAGCAATCTGTGTCGCGTGAAAACCTGTCCGCGCGAGCGCTACACCCTCAGGTGTCACAGGTCTGCATCATGCACATGTGTACTCTTCATGCTGTTTTCACTGTATGAATGTCACATCAAAATGCATGTGGCTGCTGCAGCCGTTGTACTTCAGCAACATCATAAAGCGGTGTCTGCTGCTGCTGCTGCTGCTGCTGCAGGACCGCTCGCTGCTAGGAGCAGACCCTGTCATCTGGCTGACGTTTGGCGTGACGCACTTTGTGCGGCCCGAGGATGCGCCAGTGATGCCCTGTGACCAGGTGCGAACCTTGCAATGCATGCTGAGGAGGCTGCTGCTTTTGCTTCCTGTACCCTTGTCCTCAGGCCCTGTGACCAGGTGCGCCAAGTGATGCCCTGTGACCAAGTGCGAATGCTGGCAAGGCAGTCGCTGTTGCTTTTCTAGCCTTGTTATAGAGAGAGTAGCTCCTTGTTGGTCCAGTCATCATCTGAGACGGTATGCGCCACCCCAATTGAACACTTGTCAAAATAGTAAAAAAAAATAGTAACAGCCATAACTGAGCTGCCTGCCAGACATGCCCTGGTCCGCATGATTTCTCAAGAGCAAGGAGGCTGATTCCTGCCTATTATGCCACTGCTGCTGCTGCTGCTGCTGTTGCTGCTTTGTGTTTGCCCAAACACAGGTTGGTTTCTTGCTGAAGCCATTCGGCTTCTTCGAAAGCAACCCGGCACTGGACGTGCCTCCAGAGGATAACAAGCACAGCAGCAGCAGCAGCAGCAGTGGGGTTGGTGCTACAGCTGGCGGCAGCAGTAGCTGCTGTGCAGCAGCATGTGGCGCTGCTGGTGCAGGGGCTACGGGTGTGCAGGTGGTCACCAGCAACATCAGATCAAAGCTGTGATGGTAATAACAAGGCCAGCATGTAAGTGGATGGTCTGGTTGGCTGTGTGAGGCATGCAGCTAGCCGTGTTGACTTTGTTGTAGCGTGCTGTACACACTGGCAGTGCCGACGTGCAGCAGGCATGCCATGTCAGTGACACCGTGCCAAGATGTTGCGCTGCTGTGTCAGCTGTTGCAAGCCTTGACGCCTGCGGCAGGCACTGCCTGGCATGGCATGCGATTGGTTTCTGTTCAGCAAACCACCAGTGGTTGCTGCATTGCAGTTGATCTGGGTTCCTTTCTGTTGTGTCGTCAGCCACAACATTGCCATGTGGTTTTTGCTGGGTTCTTTCATGGAAGGCTGTGCAGCAGTTTCTTTGCTGCTGATCCCATGTTCAACAGCATCGATGCTCCCCTTGATACATGCCAATGCAGCAGCCTGCTGCATATACAGCCACTGGCTGTGCGGTCCGCATGGCAGCATGCACGCCTGCTTGGTGTGCTCATGAGCTGCCGACTGCTGTACATTACTGTACAATGCTCTTTCATAATGATAAGAACAACTGGTGATCTGTGGGCTATCTTCTATCTGCATTGTGCTCACATGCATATGGTAGCCTGACAGTGTGTGCCTTTCATATGGGAGGCCCAGCTTGCCGAGGCATAGCATCATCATTTTACACATTCAACCAGCTTGAGTGTTGAGCATCATGCGGCGCAGTCAGAGAACTTCACCGGGTGGTTTCAAACCGGGTTTGACGCGTGTTGCCAACCGGGTTTGCTGCAAAAAGCCGGGTAACTCCGCTGTAATTGTTTTGCCTGCCGCTGCCAGCCAATGCGTTTTGCAAGCGCTGCACCTCGATATGGCTAGGCTACCTTCGAGACCGCCTGAGGCTCTCCTTTCGTTGCACCGTGCCAGTGGCACTGCCAGAAGTTACACTGCCACAGACTCTGCGAGTGACTTGCAGCCTGCTGACAAGCCGCGCGCCGCTGGTCACCAGGTATCCGTCAGAAGTAGCAAAACTTCAATTTTGCCCATAGCACGTCAGCATGCTGACTCAACAAAACCAAAGCCTCCACCGCTCGTGCTAGTAGCACGGCATGGTATACAAGTGTCCGGCAATATTGATGCATCAAAGCACCGCCGTACAACTACAAGTCATCTCCAAATGCAATGCGTGTTGCAGCACGCATGCTGAAATACACGGGTGCCTTCTGCATAATCATCCGAACACAACATGTGCAGCCTTGCATGCAGAAGTAGGGTGTCTCTGCATGGGTTTCTACTCAGGTGCTGCTGCTATTTCACAACACAGGAATGCGCCATCTATTGTTAACATGAGGACAAAGTCCGGTATAAGCCGAAGCGCAAAAACCCCGTCACGGCATCCATCTGCCAGGGTTGCTGAACCCTGTTTGTCAAAACACCAAAAGTGCAAAGCTATGCTGTACAGTTGTCAGCAAGATGAGCTGATCAACCGGCCGGGAGGCAATTGATGTTGTGAAACAAGCGAGCGCACACAAAGCGAGATTGTTGATAAGCTGCTGTGATGTAGTAGAGAATTTGACGAGGGGTCAAAGCAAAACTGGGCTGCAGGGGCAACCACAATGTCAGCTAAAGCCTAGGCTAGACATGCAAAGCAGAACACTGCACGAGCAGAGGTGCTTGCATACAAAACACAACCAAAACACAACAGATGTGGCACAGCGCCCATGTTCCACAACCATGCATGCTGCTGCGCCAACAGCGCTTCACAGCAACATTCAACTGCCACATAAGGTGGCTGCACCAACCACAAACCTAGCGATCACAAAATGCAATTCGATCAATTGCTGTAGCATCAAACTTAGGACGCACATTGCTGCCAATCGTGCAGCCCTGACGTCATCCCATCAAACTCACTGACACAACATACGTAGTGATTGTTTTGGTAAGCTCTGAGCCAGCCATGTTGCTGGATCAGCTGCCAGATCCAGGCACATCACAAGGACGCTCCAGTAGCTGCTGCATATGCAGCCATGCATGGCTTCGCCTGAAGGCTGTGCGCTGCTGCTTAGGTGCCGTGGGCCAAGCACATAGCAAAGTCCAGGCGCTTGTTCTGTGTTGGGAAGACTTTGTCGGCCTCGAGGCGCCTCTGCAGCGCCCAGTGGTTCCTGCAAAAAGCAGACAGCAGCGCGCCAGCAGCATGGAACAGGTCAGCAGCAGGATACAAATGAGATTATGTATAGGACGACGCAGTCCCGTGCAATTGCATGATCTCGAAAACAAATACTACTCTCAACAGACAAGACAAGTTGTCTACCCCGCACAGCTGCTGCATGATCAGGACTGAGCTGGCACGAAAGGGCCATGCTGAAAGTAATGACTCACAGTGGTGCACGCTTCTCGTCTGCATACTTCATGGCCCCAAAAGTAAGCGTCATCGCTGCAAAGAACGGCGAGAACTGCAAGGAAAAAGCACAGCAACGCGTCAGGATACCGGTAATCTCCGAAAGCAGCACGAGCAAGAGCAAGAGCACAGCTTTGAAACAGCATTCACATAACTGAAGCAAGAGCTTACAGCGATGAACAAGCTCGATGCGACGGACATGGCTGCTGCTGTCCCTGCTTTTCTGTTGCGAGCAGTTTGAGCACGACTGTGGTGCAGAGGTTGTTCAACTGAAGCAAAGTTTGAACTCAAAGCAATACACACAGCTGAAACAAGTACCGCTATATACATGGGCAGGACCGGTAGCCATGAAACGCAGGAAACGATGGCGCGGCACGTAGTGACCTAGGTTGTCATTCTACTTCGCTCCTAGCGGTACGGCGGGTTCCAATTGCCACAAAAAAGTGGGCTAAAATTTCACATCAGCTTGGGAAGCAAACAGCAGCATCTGTTCACGGGCTGAGGCCCAGGCTTAGTCATCCATATCCCAACCAAATCTTGGCACAGCTGGTCGTGTGTCGCAAAACTATTTCCGCCGTTCGCCCTCGAGGAACAGCAAGATGTGAACAGAGGTTTGGTCAGGTGCAAGCCCAGGTGCCGCTGACCAACACGCCAAACACGATGCAATAGCAGCTGACTCAGCCTGAGGTGACCACCTGCACCTGCTGAAGCACTGTTGCATTCCAAAGATTCAGCACTGCTCTTGCAGCACTGATAGATGCACTGTACATTAACGGCTGGGTCCAAAATGTAAAACGAATATCAGAGCTCCACTACCGGCGGCCACACGTGTACATGAAAGCCCCGTACTTTTGGAACGTCAAGAACATAACTTTGCATGCATGAAGTCCTCATCATCATGCATGTGCTTGAAGATCAGGCATTTCTCACCACGTTGCATGATGCTCGACGGCATCCATATTCCCCACAGGCAGCAAAACATGCAAACTCCGTGCAGGCTGCCACCACGAAACTGCTCAGCTGACTGCCAGGACGCAACATGCCTACTGTGCTTGCACATGCCGCCCTGGCCCAAGACCTGCAGCACAAGCATCAGCCACAGCTGGGCTATCACACAGACTCGCAAACATTTCAAAAGGCGCACACCAGTTGATGCTCAGCTGGTGGTTCCCCCGCCATTCACCCCTGGCGCACTGTGCTGCCGCCGTCCAGGCAGCTCCGTAGCACCTGCACCGTCTGTACCAAGCACCAGCTGCACCCCCGTCCCCGAAAGCGTCCTCCTGCCGTCCATGCTACCGCCAACCCTTCCACCAGCAGCAGCAGCAGCAGCAGAGCCGACAGGAGAGGCTGCGGGAGTAGCCGCAGCGTGGTAGGCCCTGGCAGTCCATGGAGCGGCGCAGGTGCACAGCTTGGTCTGACGCAACGCTGAAGGCTGCACCTGCTCTGAGTTGGTGGCTGGGCCCTGCAAAAAGCGGCTGTTCGACAACCTCCTCCCTGCAGCAGCAGCAGCAGCAGCGACAACCAGACGAACAGACGAACATGTGGAGCGTGGCAGCAAGCACAAACCAGCGACCCAGAAACAGCAGCAAGCAGCCCCTGGACACATGTACCTGTACTGCATCTTAGGCTGTACGCTGCTGCATCTGTGCTGTACCTGCGCTGCAACGCTGTAGCGCCACCAGCCGTACAGGGAACAGGACGTTAACCACCACAGGTGTGCTGCTGCTGCTGCTGCTGCAGCGCTGTAGCTGGCGATTTCACGCGCACAGCCGCAACTGCTGTACTCTCTGAGGCGCAGGAACTGCGGGCTTGCGTGTATGATGGGGCAGTCTGTCAGGCGCGGGTCAGACAGCACGAAGGCCTGCTGGATCTTCATCAGCGGCTGCAGCAGCGAGCTGGGCAGCACACACTGCGCATGCGGGTGGCCTGCAGGCCAAGGTTGATCAAACAACAGCAGCAGCGTTGCAGCACCGCAGCAGGGAGCGCACCGTATCACAGAAAGCAGGCTAGGTGGCACATAATAAACGCAAGTTGCGCATTAGTGTCATCTAGATATGACATATAAGGCTGCGACATGCAGTTCCGTCCCATGCTAGGCAGTCCCATCTGCAACGATACTCAAAACATACTAGCCGACTCTGTCGGACTTGCTGGCTGCCTGCTGCAGCGTGTGACAACAAGCCACAGCAGCCACAGCGACAGAACACATCAGTTCAAACCCACTGAAGAAGAAGAAGAGGGGTTACACGGTGTGCACAGGCAACTACGTTGCAACGAACACCCGAAAATCTGGAACGTCGCAGATGACTCAGCAAAACAGGCTGTCACTCAAGGAGACTCACCCCAGAAAGTCTCTCTGTGTGTGTAACTTGACATATGGCCTTGCAGGCAAAGCCGTCAGTCACAGCACACGCAGTGTTGATGCTAAATAAAGGCAACAAAGGACTAGTGTAAACAGTGAGGTCTGTTACGCAGGAGTTGGGCTATCGCCTAAGGCAGTCTGCCCTCTTTTCAGCTCCACGCTATATCATGGGGAACCCGATATTAACGAAGCCACAAGATGCAACCAAAGTAAAACTCCAGAACTCTTGCGAGAAGCCCCTCTCCGCCAAACCAACAAAAAATTTACATGCGGTGCAGCATGGTACTTGCGGGGTCGCAGCTTTAACAACGGGGTGTAAGCACCGAGGCATAAAACTTGCCTGGGGAAGGCAGGCATGGTCCAAACAGCAAGCGGGATGCACAATGGTGCTGCTTACCATAGGTGTTTGGCATGATTGCACCAAGGCACCGCTGTACACACCAGACTGCAGCAAGCAGGGGCACGCGGGACCGACAGGAGACATTGCATGCGGCATGCAAACTAAGGTGCTACTGCTTCTGCAACCCTCATGGCTGGCAAGCATAGCAGCACGCATTGCGACACACAGAGCTGAAAAATCAAGCACAGTGACACACGACATGCAACAGCCTGAGAGAGAGAGGTCTGTTACAGGGGTGGGCAAGCTATCGCCCTAGAAAATATGGCCCTAGAAGAAGAGGGGTTACAGGGTGGCCCTTTGAAGAAGAAGAGGGGTTACAGGGTGTGTTCAAGCGGCTACGCCGCAACGGACACCAGCTAGAAAAAGGATGCTGCGAACAGCTCAGCTCAGACTGTCACTCAAAAGGAGGCTGAACCCCAGAAAAACAGCCCCTGTGTGAGAGGCATGACATTTGGTGTGCAAGCACAACCGTCTTTCTCATCACACGCAATGTTGGTGTATCAGGGGGTATCTGATCATGAAAGCAGTAGTCTAAGCAGTGTCAGTGACAGCAATCTATACATTTTGCAGTACAGGCGGCGGGCTGAGCTCGGGCGTCTAACACTAGCTCAAGAAAAGCAGGTCGGACTCAAGGCAGCTGATGGAATATGCAAGCAGAGGGCCGACCAGCTGCTGAGGGTGTGACATCTCTGCATTCCAGCAGTTATGCAGTGACCCACAACACAGTGATTCAACCTTGCCAGAAACAGTGTCAGTGACAGCAAGCTGCACTTTACCCACTGCCATCAGCCGCCATGACAGTGTCGCGGCATGACCAGGGGCAGAATGGCAGCTTGGCGAGTGATGCGTGAACTTACATTGGGTTGGGTAGTTTAGTGGTAGAACACCGGCATTGTATGCTGGAGACCCGGGTTCGAATCCCGGTCCAACCGCCCGTGGCTGGGCATAAAAAGCAACTGGAATTGACGGACTTGTGCGGGTGGTTTCGATCGCCCAACCAACGAAGGAAAGACTTGGTACAATTACTACCAAAAACCCTCATGAGCGGAGTATCGGCTCGCTGGGCTAGTGCCTGAGGCAGGTTTCAGTCCTGAAGGTGTATTGTATTGTATTGTACATTGCTGCACAGCATTGTGTATGGCGCAGGCGTGCTGCAGCTCCTGCTGCGCTACATCCTGTTCTTCAGACAGTGGCTGCTGCTGCTCCGCTACTGCTGCTGCTGCTGCTGCTGCTGCTCCTGCTGGTTACTGCTGCTCCTGCGACTGCTGTGTAGCTGCTGCTGCTGCTGCTGCTGTTGCAGTTGCGCTGCGACGTCTTGCTGCTGCATCATTACGTCACATATCCTGCAGCCGGCTGCTTGACCAAATGCCGCTGCAGATGCAGAAAGCGCAATTGTGCAGAGTACATGTGTCATAGCCTGGTAAAGTGCAGCAGGCGATAACACATCTGCTGCTGAAGCGATCGGCGCTAGCATTATGGTGCTTTCAGGAACATGGTAGCTTTCGGCACTGCAATTGTTTGCAGTGCATGGCTGCTGTCACCGCCACAGTTGCTGTTGTTAATTGCCATGCAACATCCAGCGGTGTACCATGCGCACAAGTGCAGCATAAACAGACGGGCTGGCCGTCTGTTGCTGCCTGCTGCTGCACACAAATGATGGGTGACGGGAAGAACTGGTTGAGGAAGGTGCTGCCGTCTTTCCTTAGTTGAGTAGGCATACCTGTTGCAAAGACACCAGACAGCCTCAGACCAGAAGCAGTGCTCCTGATTCGAAATTGTGATTCAAAGCTGCTGTGTGATATGCCAGTACTTGCAGCTGTGGAGCTGCCTTGCTGCTGCCGTGCAATGCCCAAATCACAAGACATACGCTAAAAGCCAAATCATATTACATCACATGCTACATGCAGGGTGAGTCAGCTGCCAGGCCATGCGTGCTGCGTGCATACAGGTTGCTGTAGCTGCAGCAGCTGCATGAAACTGCAGCTTCTGCAAAAGCTGATATCAGAGATAGCAACGGTGTTCGTATTGCGGGAACAGAAATTTAACAGTGAGTATTGGGGTAGGAGGGCTGACCGCAACACAATGTTCGCCACGATGGAAGGGATGACAAATGTGGCCGGCTTGCGGCCCGGCACCCGCAACCTTCAAACCCTTGGTGGGTAGGGCCTCTTACTCTTGGTGATATGCATCATATGACTTTAATCTTACTATGTGCGTTGTAATCAGTGCTTATGTACACCATTATCACTGGAGGTGACGATCCCGCCAATCGACTTGCCTTGCGGGCGCCAAGCATCGTGCTGCCTGCACAGCAGTGTCTTGCGTGATATTGACATTGCTAAATACTTTGGATATATTGCTATGGTCTGCAGTGTGACCAAATCGCACCCCTCAAACAGTGTCAGCACCACCAGCAGGCAACAATCGACAACGCTGCCATAGAATCATCAGCTGCAATGGAGGAGAAAAAGCACCTGGATGCCATGCTTCTCAAAGCCGCAGAATCTGGTGACGAAGCAGCAGTGTCTGGCGCTGTGTTAGCTTGAGCTTCAGTTGCTGCTACAATTGGTGAGCTGGTGGGTGCTGCTGCAACCGACTGTCGCCATAAGCTGCTGCTGTGTTCTGTGGAACAGCTGCTCTCTTGGCAGCATTCTACTGCATTGCCAGTGTCACCATGGCCTACTGTGCCTGTTCATCTAAAAGCAGCTGCGTTAGCAGATCGTTGCAGAGCAAGTGCCTGCAGCCAGTGAACACAATGAATACCATTTACTGCTGCCAGCAGATGCTATAGTATAGCATGGCCTGCAAAAGCCCCACTCTGTATTGAAAGATACCATGTAAATGCACTGCAGGAGAAGGCCGCCGCACACGCTGCACCTAGCAGCAGCCAACGGCCACGCAGGGTGCGTGGCCCTGCTGCTGAAGCACGGCGCAGACAGCAACAAGGCAGATGCCCGGCGCATCACACCATTGATGTGCGCTGCCCGCAGCTCACGCAGCGGCACTGCAGCATGTGTGCAAGTGCTGCTGGAGGATGGAGCACTCCGTGTGCAGCGCGTCAGCACTACAGCCGCGGATGTCAGCACAGCACTGCACCATGCTGTCATGTCCTATGCCAACGAAGATGACGTACAGACTGAGCGTGAGGCGAACGTTGCAGCGCTGCTGGCTGTAACAATTGCAGAGAAAGCATGTGTATCTGCAGCTGATACGGCACAGATGACGCCTCTGCACGTTGCCTGCAACCACAGCAATGTCAACATAGTGCAGCAGCTCCTGCGTGCAGGTGCGCGGCCTGAGGAGCAAGACTACAGAGGTACGCAGGCTTGGCCCCAGCGCGGTCCACAATGCGTAGTATGCCCTACACTGTAAAGCAATCTAGTCACTGGCAGCAGTCACTGCTGAGTAGTGCTGTATCCTCGTCGTTGCGCACATCCCCTTTTGAATGCTTGGCCGTTGACGCATCACGTACACAGGTCATCCATTGCACCAGTGGGTCAGTCATTCAAGGCAGCTTACACGCACCAGTCAACTCGTGCATACCCAAAGCATGTTGCCATTGCTGCTGCCGCAGGTCGCACACCTCTGCAAATTGCCGCAGGGAGGAACCAGGCAGGTGCAGCTGCTGCGCTGCTGGCAGCTGGGGCTGATCCAGCCGCTGAAGACATTGACGGGGACAACACGCTGATTGCAGCGCGCGGAAACACAGCGGTGCTGGCTCTGCTGCTGCAGAAGTGGGCGCCACCTGCGCGTGTTTTGACGGAGGCGGCGCAGGAGGCAGCGCATGACGGGCTACACGAAGCGTTTGCGCTGCTGTACAGGCAGCTGGCGCTGCAAGGAATGCATGTGGGCATGGCTCTGCCTCAGGCAAGCGTGCTGCGGGCAGCGTCGGATTGGGTGGGCAGCTTCATGCAGCGCAGTGCAGAGCAGCGGCGGCCAGTGCTGCAGCAGTGGAGCCATGAATGAATGAATGAGCTACGCGTGGTGTTTTCACACTTAACACCCGCGTAAGTTCAGGAAGGGGGCGTGTGTGACGATGAGGAAGCCTCATGCGCCTTCACGCACCCCACCATCCGATGGTAGGCTAGCAGTCTTGAGGGGCTGTTACGGTACCGGTGGGGCCAATAGTTATTTCCCAGATTTCTTTGTTGTTCTGTGTTGAGGGGCAGAGGTGGGGTTGGCGCGTTGAATGCCTGTTGTCCGTCCTTTCTTTGATCCGAGTTTGTTATGCAGCAGTGCTCTTCTGTCTGCCGGCAGCCTCAGGCTGAGTCGCTGCCTGACGTGGTTGCTTTGATGCGTGTGCAGCAGCTGGCCAGTGCAGTCCTGCACCGCTGGGGTTGCGCCACCAGCAGCAGACGGCGCATGACCGGTTCTTTGACATTATGCTGTACGTGAGCTCAGCAGCAGCAAAGGCTGATATTGCATGTCGTGTAGTGCTGCAAGCATCCACATTGAGGTAGGGTTCCTGTTGCAGCCGGCGTGCTGCATGCCAGTCAGCGCCAGCAACCCTGCTGAGTTGGCTCTGGAGCTGTGTCTGTTACCGACAAGTAGCAATTTCGTTGCCTTGCCATGTTGTGTATGTGTCAATTTACAACGTGCCCACGCCACCTGATTGCCAAGGCTTCAAGCCAAGTTGAAGACATGCTTTTGGTTGGATACGCTTGTTCTGGTTGGATACGCTTCTTCTGAGCATACGCTTCTTCTGAGCATACGCTTCTTCTGAGCACGCTTCTTCTGAGCATGGCTGCCGGTTGAGTGGGGCGTACCACGTGGTGCACTGGCATACCGCAGACGTATCTTGCTGATTTTGACACATACGTTGGTTTGTTTATAACTTCTCAGAAGCACTACTCATCATCATCATAACCGTCACCACCATCATCATCATGTTACATCAAGCCATATATCGCTGTATACCATCAATGCCATGGGCTAATGTAACCACTCTGTCGATAACTGCAGCAAACTAGAAACAGCTTCACAAGGCGCATCACGGTATGCGCACACCATATAATAATAATAATAATCAATCCTTGTAAGCCATACCTTTCTGCATCGGCAACCGCGCCTCACCCACTGGGGAGGCGGAAAGCAGACTGATTATTCTCTCTATTTTTGGTGTAAGGTAGACCACCCAGACCCTTACACCCCTTACTAGGCAGCATGTGGGAATCACCCCATACAGTGGACTGCATACCTAGCAGGGCCAATTGTATATAGCCAGCAATCGACGGAGTCCTGCGGAGAGTCGCGAGGACATTAGCAGCATCCTTCCTTCGGCTTTCGCCGACTGTATCCCTGAGTCCAGGGACATACTGCTTAGGCTCAGAATCGAACCTGCAACCTTTCGGCCACTGTTCGTCCGTCATCACCACTGCGCCACGTGTTTAACGTCCCGCCGGACATATGTATGGTGGAGCGTATACGCTCAGCTGGTAGGCCCCACGCCCTTAACCCCAGGCGCACTGTGCCGCCGCCAGGCAGCTCCGTAGCACTGATACGGGGCCCGCACCATTTGCACCAAGCACTGGCTGCACCCAGGAGCCCCGTACCCAAAGTCGTCATCCTACCCCCAAGAATGCCACCGAGAGGCAACGATAGCTTTGGCTGCAGGCCTCATCATTGTGAAAATTTTGTAGCACTCTAGCAGCAACAAACATGCAGTGACACCCTACCCCTGCATGCAAGGCTGCTCCCGCATGCAAGGCTGGCTGGACCATCATTGTGTGAAGAGTTGCAGGACACGCAGATTGTCAAGAGAATGCAACAAAATGCAGCACTCACATCATATGAATATGACCTTTCCATGCGCATGATAATCAGGCAGGTCCGCAATACATGGCGCTCGACTGGCTTCATACGCTCCACATGCAGCATGAAAAAAGCCAACATAGCACCATGCAGCGCTGCAACCTATCACCACCTTCAGCACCAGCACAACTTCAGGTACTACCTGAACTAAGGTTTATAACCAGTGGTTAGTAACCTACTGTCTCGTCAGTTACGATCGTTTTCCAAGGCACAATGCATGACTTGCACGGCCCGGCCACCAACACACGTGTTCTGCATGCCGTATCCTTCCACATACTGCGTGTGCATCTACGCATAGGCATGCAGTCCACCTGCCATCAAGGATCATTCATTTTTAGTCTGTGTGCCAGAAGATGGCTCAACAGCAGCCCAGCCACAACCAGCACTATGTTGAGGGTCCCAACAAGACTAACGTTTCAGATCGAGCCAAGACACCGTTCACGTCAAAGGACATAGTGCTGCATGCACACCTTCAGGTGGGTTTTAAGGGCACTGCCCTGACATGCACCCACCTTCACCTGACCATGCACCAGCGCTGAAGCTAGCATCCTGCCATGGTAAAAGACACATGGCCTGCAACCGCAGCATGTGATCAACCTGCCATGGAAAACAGCCAGAAGCTGCACTACAGTATCACTTGACATGCCCTGGGCATGCCAGAGCAGCCGACGGCAAACAATACTGCAATCCCCCGCCCTCCAGCCATGCATGTTGAGCACAACCACACTGCCCAAGCTCTTCAAGATGCTTCACAATACCCGAACCCACAGGCCAGCACACTTGAGCGCCGCATCTTTTCCCATATTGCCACATCCGAAGCAGATCACACCATGGCTGGACCAGCATCACTGGTTCTCGCTAAGCCTATGGCAAGAAGCATACGGTATGCATGTGCCTTAGCTGCTTGTGCCTGCTGCTGCTGCTGCATCTATGCTGGTGCTGCTGCTTCATCTTCCACCGGTGCTGCTGCTCCAGCATTGCTGCTGCCAACACAGCAGACAGTCAGCTGCCTCACCGCCGTGCCTGCTGCTGCACCAAACTATGGGAGGCTCTCTGCTAGCAGCACCACAACTGTACACTCAGCCGCCTTACCGCCTCGCCTGCTGCTGCCAACAGAGCAGACAGTTGGATTAATCGAGTGCCGTGCCTGCTGCTGCACCATACTATGGGAGGCTGCCTGCACAGCTGCTAGCAGCACAACACATGTACACTCAGCCGCCTCACCGCCGCGCCTGCTGCTGCTTCATCTGCCGCTGGTGCTGCTGCAGCTTGCTTTGCTGCTGGCAGCACAACACATGTACAACCAGCAGCCTCACCGCCGCGCCTGCTGCTGCTTCATCTTCGGCAGGTGCTGCTGCTGCTGCTGCACCTCTGCTGGTGCTGCTGCACCGTAGGAGACATGCAGCGAATCCTGTGCAATGCCTGCTGCTGCACCATGCCTCGCCGCTGCCAGCTCAACAGATCCATGGCCGCCTACCGCCGCGCCTGCTGCTGCTTCATCTTCCGCTGGTGCTGCTGCACCATGCTTCGCTTCTGCTGGATGTTCAGATCAGCCACCCACACCCCAAGCTCCTGAGCAATCGCCAGCTGCACCCGCTGCACAAACGCAGCCTTACTCTCCCCGGGCGCTAGCTGCATCGGCGGCAACGCAACAGCTTCCAGCTCCGTCCAAGGCTGGAAACTGAACCAAAACAGGTTTGCAAGGAATGGTGAGTCAAGCGTGTGGCACTTGACTTCTGGAAACGCTGTCTTGATGCGCAGCGCGACAGGCACGACTGGCAGCTTGTCAGCAAACAGCATGAAGCCTCGGCTGAACCGCATCATGCCGCGCCCATTTGTCATGCCGCCTTCAGGAAAGACGTGCACAGACGAGCTGCCGATAGACTCCATTGCTGCACTCCAGCTTGGAGAACCAGCAGCAGCTGCTGCTGCTGTTGCAGCTGCAGCTGCATTTGCAGAATCTGGCGTAGAGACACTCTGCTGCTGCTGCTGGTGGTGGTGGTGGTGGCCTGGCATTCCTGCGTGACTGCTGCTGCTAGTGTGGTGGCTGCTGCTGCTGCTGCTGGCAGGCCCACTGAAGCTACTGGCTGCCATAGGGTCCACTCGCAACTGGTGGTGCTGCTGCTGCAGCAGATGCACTGACTGCTCCTGCCCCTGCTGCTGCTGCTGGGCTGCTGCAATGGCCAGATACGTCTCCTTGTTCGCTGGCTGCAGGATAGCAGGCAAGTTGTGTGTGCCGTACACCTGCTGTGGTAGTGCACTTGTGATCAAGTGCACGTAGCGCTGCGGCTGTTGAAACAGCATCAGCAGGTCACCTACGCTGACGTGGTTGCTGACTAGGACGTGCCGCTGCCGAGGGATGTTATTTGTGTTACGCCATGTCACTTTAACGCCCAAGAGTGACATGTAGGTGTTGATGACTGACGTCTGCCTGAACCAGGGGGCATCCAGTGCAATGCCTGCAGTGGCATCGGCAACAACAGCGGCAGCAACGATTTACTTCACTAGTGGCGGCACCCAGCATCACAGAGCGCGGTACCATGCTGTCACCTTGCAAGTGTGCAGCTAATTTATGCTGTCTGAAGAATCAGCGCAGTGTTCGAAAATAACGGCACAGTATGGTGGCATTTGCAGTGCTGTTAGCAAATCGTGTTGCAAGCTTTCCTGCAAACAGCACGACATACTGTGACACAATCATTGCTTTTCTGCAAGCTCACCCGCGATCCACGCTGCAAAGCGCACTGCTGCCAGCGCACACCCCAACGGAAAGTACGCCGCCAGCTGCGGGCTCCATGCGTCAACGTGTGCTGCATCAAACAGCGCCTTTGGCTGCACCTCTTTGATGTTCAAGGCCCTCAAGACATCTGCTGCTCTGGCTTTCGTGGCTTCGTCGAGTGATGATTCAACAGTTGAAGTGACGGATGGGGGGTCCAGGCTGCTGGGTGGGCCACTGACCTGTGGCAGCCACAGGTGTTTGCACAAGAGACAACACAACAGTGAATGATAGCCACTAGTTGGTGCTTGGTGAGCAAAATAATGGGGGAGGCGGGGTGTGTGTGTGTGGAGCTTTTGCTGTGTTGTGCTGCCACTGCTGGTTGGAACCAGGGGGTCAGGCTGGGATGAATGCGCCAGGACAAGCATTCCACCACTGTCAAGTCTATAAGGACGTGTGCATCTACCCGGCAGCGAATAGTTCCAAGCCAGGCTATATAAAGGCAAAGACGAGCGCCTGAGCAGTGGTGGCATGGTCAGCTTGTGCAGTGGTGGTGCTGCTGGTGTACATCATGCTGCTGCTGCCACAGGGTGCAGCGACAGACCTGCGCAGCTGCCAGCCGCGTCCATTCTCGATGTTGAAGTTGGCCCTTCTGTTTGCTCAAGGGCACGTGGCGGCGGTTGAACCGTCCTGTGCCATTGGTGGGGAACGTGAGGCAAGCCTCGCGGTTGGGTGACCGAAGCTGCATGCTGGGCGAGATCCCGGTGATAACAGGCAACCGTTTTTGATGTAGGATACAGTAATAACGTAGCACCACCTGAATGCGTCAAGATTCTGGGGGTGTCGGTGTTTACTGGTCAATGTTACAGATGCTCCGTGGGCGATTCAGCAAAGGTCGCACTGTCTTGCACTGATTGTGTTTCGATCGACGCTTCCGCAAGCGCTGCTTAGCTGGTCAAGGTTGGTGGCCCGGCCATGAACCCTGGTGGGGTGACAGCTGCAGCAGACGTGTGTTTGGTCGCTTTTGTCGGTGCCCCTGCCGTGGCAGCACGCTTTGCACCATCGACTAATTTTTTGAGTCATGTAGTCTATCTCGCATGTGCAGTGATGCTACAGCAGCGTGCCTTCACACTGGTAGGGGCTGTAGCAGCAGCAGGGCAGCAGCAGCAGCAGATGCTGCCCTGCTGGCTTGCTGGCCTCAAATGCATTACTGAGGCCCTCCACTCAGCAGTGTCACAGCCGGCATTACAGCAGTGCACACAGCAGCAGCAGAGCGCGCCTGCAGCAAGGCCTCCTGGCGTATTGCAACTGCCCGTCCAGCATGCATCCCGTGAGGGCACACAGCAGCAGATCCAGCTGCAGCTGCATGCCAGTGCTGCTATGCAGCACGTGCAGTGGCCCTCTTTGAATTGGCCAACGTGGGGCTGCACTGGGACAGCTGTACTCTGGTGCGGCAGTGCAAAACACCAGGCAAGCCTCTGGAACAGCAACAGCAGCAGCAGCAGCAGCTACCATGCCGCAGCTCAGCCACGGCGCGGCATGCACAGTGCAGCAGCAGACCCTGAAGGCCAGCAGCTACTAGCCAAACCATCTCCTGCAGGCGGCAGCAGCAGCAGCAGCAGCACAGACGGCGCCAACGCCACCCAGCAGCAGCAGCAGGTGGCCACAACATTCGAAGACATGGGCCTTCCAGACACCCTTCTCAAAGCGCTGCTTGCGCAGGGCTTTGCAGCGCCAACGCCGGTGCAGGTTGCAGCGCAGCAGGCCGTGCTTTCCGGCAGGAATGTGGCGCTGCAGAGTGCCACTGGCACTGGCAAGGTGAGCAACATGTGTGCTGATGTTGCAGTAGCAGCAGCTGCAGCAGGCGATTGTGGTGTGAATGTGGATGCGTCAGGCATGTGAGGCGTCGGAGTGCAAGTGACACTGGCATCGTCAGCAGCAGCAGCAGCAGCGACGATTCAAAATGTCAGGAGTGGTGCACGTTAAGAGTGCGACTGGTGCCAGCAACGTGGGCAGCAGCAACCTCAGTGGCAGTTGTGCTGGTAGCCGCAGCAGCAGCATAGTGCTTCTGGCAAAAGTGTATGAACGATGGACTGAAACAGTGGGCAGCAGGTGTTTGTAGCCTGCCTGGTTACTCAGAGTGTGCTTGCCTGCTGCCTGCTGTTGCACATCAGTGGTGTACATCAGTGTGTACCTGGCAGGTACTCCCCCTAGCCTGGCCCTGGCCCTGGCAGGTACCACCTGCTGCTGCTGTTATTTTGTGCTTCCAGGTCAACCAACTGCTATCTGTCTGACCCGCTGTCATTTGGTGCCTGGTAACACTGCCTCCTTGCTTGTTGTATCGTTTTGCAGACGCTGGCATACCTGCTGCCGCTGCTGTCGTTGCTGCAGCCGTGGCTGAGTGGCAAGGACAACGTCAAAGGCACGCACGGCAGGGTGAGGCCATTAGTGACAATAATGATACAAGTAATAGTTATATCAATGTATAACATCAATATGTAGAGAGCATAATAGAGAATAGTGCAGATGATGCTTGATGGGGCTGCACAGTATCTTGCAGTGTGCACCGTTGCACCCCCAGCTGTTTGGCAAGCAGGCGGCAGGCACACGCGGCATGCTGAGCAGGCATGGGGCTTGCAGCTGGCTAGTGTGAGTATGCAGAGCACTGTGTTGCCACCACAAGCAAAGTCCACACCACAATAATCTGACAGCTAACAGCTGGCCTGCTGCCGTGCTGCTGTGCAGATGCTGGTGGTCTGCTGCACGCAGGAGCTGGGCAGCACCGCATTGCTGTGCCCACACTGTGTCACAAACCCTGCTGACGACTGGTTTGGTGCCCTGCTGCGCTGCAGATGCTGGTGATCTGTCCCACGCAAGAACTGTGCATGCAGCATCAAACTGCGGTGCTTACACGGCATCACAAACCCTGCTGACGGCTGGTTTGGTGCCCTGCTGCTGTGCAGGTGCTGGTGATCTGCTGCACGCATGAGCTGGGCATCAGCACCACATGGCAGTGCTCGCGCTGCAGTAACCAGACACCCGACAGCTGGCCTGCTGCTGTGCTGCCGTGCTGCGCTGTAGGTGCTGGTGATCTGCCCCACGCAGGAGCTGTGCATGCAGGTGCTGCGAGCTGCACGCTCCTTGCTGCCTACCCACCGCAACAGGGTGCAGCCGCTGGTTGGTGAGTGAGCAATGCACCCCAGGCTCAAGTCATGAATGGTTACAGTTCTGTCACCCTGCCCTGAGTTGCCTGGTTGATATCCAGCACTGCATGCTGCCACACAACTGCAATCGAGTGCAGCCGCTGGTGGGGGCGGGAATCATGCGTGTTCTTGGGACGCCAGCTTGCCTGCTGCTGTTCTGACTGCCATGCTCCTTCTTCTTTGTTAGCTGTTGATGTTGCATTGTACAGCATGGCTCACATATAAGTTGATACAAGTGCAACAATGCAGGTGGAGCCAGCCCGCTGCGGCAGCTGACTGCTGTTCTTCTGCTTCTTCCTTGGCTTTTGAAGTTGCGTGGCTCACAGAGACATCCGTTTACTTGCTAATGCAGGTGGAGCCAGCCCGCTGCGGCAGCTGACTGCTGTTCTTCTGCTTCTTCCTTGGCTTTTGAAGTTGCGTGGCTCACAGAGACATCCGTTTACTTGCTAATGCAGGTGGAGCCAGCCCGCTGCGGCAGCTGACTGCTGTTCTTCTGCTTCTTCCTTGGCTTTTGAAGTTGCGTGGCTCACCGAGACATCCCTTTACCTGCCAATGCAGGTGGAGCCAGCCCTCTGCGGCAGCTGATGGCCTGCAAGGAGCACAAGCCCAGCATCGTGGTGGCAACCCCTGGGCGCCTGCTCAAGGTGAGCTGCCAGCATGTTATTTTGATACAATGTGTTACATGTCCTGTTACTTTTGTAGTGGCAGCTGATGGCCTGTGCTCCTTAGTCCAGCGATGTAGTGGCAACCCCTATCCGTGTACTATCTGTTTACGCTGCTGCCGCCGCCGCCGCCGCCGCTGCTGCTGCTGCTGCTGTTGTCATGTGTCAGGTGATCCACAAGGGCGGCGCCTTCACTGCTGCCTTCCCCTGGGCAGCACGCAGGCGCAGCAACGAGAACCACAAAATGGTGCTGGTGCTTGAAGAGGTGGTTGACAGCTGTTTTGCTTTGTCACAAAAGCTGGTGCTTCTTGCTGCTCTATCACAGTAAATTGTTACTCATTGGTCGACTTTATGGTGTCACAGCATGCAGCAGCAGCGAGTACAAGATGGTGCTAGAGGAGGCCAGTGAGACAAGTGTACAATAGCCTGAATGCGAAGCATGGCTTGGGTTGCTCTGCTAGTCAGTTGCCAGCCTGCGGATGTGTCATGATTCCTGTGTCCGAGGTTTTAGGCTTTGTTGTTCTTGCACCTGCAGGCTGGTGCTTGTCTGAACCCTCTCTTAACCCTCTTTGATCCCTTTCCATGGCTGCTTGCTTGCAGGCTGACAAGCTGCTAGCCATGTCAGACACAGTGCAGGTGCTGCGCCTTCTCGCAGCTTGGCTGCACGACGACACACACCAAATCGAGCAGCACGCGCAAGCCTTCCGAGCCACGAAGGGCCTTGCACGCAAAGACCGCTTCGAACGTGTTCCGGACATCGACACCCAGCGTTACGAGAACGAACAGCAGAAGATCCAAGACAGCAACTTCATGCAGACTGTACTAAACGAGTATCAAGTGTTGCTGGTATCAGCAGGGTTGAAGCCTAGTACGTTAGCGCGTGCTCCTGCGTGGGCGGCAACCAACCCCGTGATGATTGCTGCACCTCCTCCAGCGGCACCGGTGCTGTTACCTCCCCTAACGTCCAGCAAACTCAGCAGCAGTAGCAGCAGCAGCAGTAGCAGCAGCTTGAAAAGCAGTGAAGAGCTCAGCAGTAGCCAGGATGCAGCGCTAGACCCCAGCAGCAGCAGCAACAGCAGCATGGAGCAGGAGCGAGAGCGAGAGCGGCAACGGCTGCTTGAGATGGGGTTGCTGCGTGAAGGCAAGGGTCTAGCGCAAAAAGGGCCTAAAAGGGAGCTGGGGTCCAGAGCAGAGCGCGCGCTGATGCTGCCAGAGCACATTAAACATCAGGTGGGTGCTCATGCAGTTGGGCCTGCAGTTCAGGGATGGGTGTCGACTGCTTGGCTGCACAAACCAGAACAGGGTTATCTGTCCACTGTTGCCATTCCTGCTGCAAACAGTGGGTGCGAGAAGTAGAGCGCACGCTGATGCTGCCAGAGCACATCACACACCAGGTAGGAGGTAATTGTGCACACCTGGGCCTGTAGTTTAGGGATGGTTGTAAACTGCTTGGCTGCACAAGATAGAGCAGGGTTCTCTGTCCACTGTTGCTATGGCTTATGGAACACGCTGGGTGCAAGAGCGTTGCGTGCGCTGATGCTGCCAGAGCACATCAAACACCAGGTAGGAGCGCATGCAGTTGGGCCCGCAGTTTACGGATGGGTAGAAACTGCTTGGCTGCACAGACCCGAAGAGGGTTCTCTGTCCACTGTTGCCATTCGCTGCTGCACACACTGGGTGCGAGAAGTAGAGCGCGAGCTGATGCTGCCACAGCACAGCACACATCAGTAAGATGTGCCACATTGTGTGCAGCTTGACTCTGCTCGCTGTCGGCTGTTGCCATGCCTGCTGCACACCTGCCTGCAGTTCCTGCTGCATCCAAAGCTGATTGGTAAAATCGATGACGCTGACAAGCACCTGCTGTGCTGCTTGCACAGCTACACAATGCTGACAGAAAACTGGTGACCCTGTTTTCAACATCTGCGTGCTGTCTTTGCTACACCTTCAACTAAGCGGCGGCTGCCCTGCAGCTCATATCACATCTTTCACATGCTGACAGCACGTTACTAACACAGTGTGTTTCTTCTGCATGCTTGTCTGCAGTCCCTGCTGTACCCCAGGCTCGGTAGCACCGCTTGCTTCGTTCATATCCATCGTTGATATGCTAAACATGCATCACCTATGTTCTGCATGCTTCTTTGCAGTTCCTGCTGTACCCCAGGCACGGCGACGTGCAGAAGTACCTGCTGCGCTGCCTGAACAACTACTTGGAGCTGATCAACCCTGGTGATCCTGCGGTTCTGTGTTCCATATCAGCCTGCAGTGTCTGCTACACCTCCAACTGAGCGGCGCTGCCAACAGCACCGATTGCTTTGACACTATGACTGTACTTCATGCACATGCTGACCTGTGCTGACAGAACGTTGCTGTGTTTCTTTTGCATGCTTCTCTGCAGTTCCTGCTGTACCCCATGCACGGCGACATGCAGAAGTACATGCGGCGCTGTCTCAACAGCTACACAATGCTGACAAACTCATGTGCTCCTGCAGTGCTGTTATCCATATCTGCCTGCAGTGTTTGCTTCACCTCCAACAGCTGCATTTTTTTGCATGCTGACAGTACGTTGCTGTGTTTCTTTTGCATGCTTCTCTGCAGTTCCTGCTGTACCCCATGCACGGCGACGTGCAGAAGTACCTGCTGCGCTGTCTGAACGGCTACACAATGCTGAGAAAACCTGGTGATCCTGCAGTGCTGTTTTCCATATCTGCCTGCAGTGTGTCCTACACCACCAACAGAGCAGCGTTTTTTACATGCTGACGGTATGTTTCTGTGTTGCTTCTGCGTGCTTCTCCGCAGTTCCTGCTGTACCCCAAGAACGGCGACGTGCAGAAGTACCTGCTGCGCTGCCTGAACAGCTACACAATGCTGATGGATAAACCATTGACCCTGTAATCCACATCTGCCTGCTGCGTTTGCTACACCTCCAACAGAGTAGCGGCTGCCCTGCAGCTCAAATCACATCTTCCACATGCGTACAGCATGCTACTGTGTTTTCTTCTGCATGAATCCCCGATACTAACACAGTGTGTTTGTTCTGCATGCTTCTATGCAGTTCCTGCTGTACCCCAGGAACGGTGACGTGCAGAAGTACCTGCTGCGCTGCCTGAACAGCTACCTGGACCAAGGCTGCAAGGTGCTCGTGTTTGTCGGGCAGCGCCAGAACGTGTGGGCGCTGCACATGCAGCTGCACAACACCAGGAAGCTGAAAGCAGAGGTAGGCGCAATGGCTGTACATGGGCAGGGTTCCGGTGCTGCTGCTGCTGCTGCAGTTGTGTTGTAGATAGCTTACTTGTTTGTCAGCTCTGCGCACGGAGCTGCAGCGCAGCTTCGTCTCAGTTTTAGGATAACCGTTGAAGCTGACAGCAAGTTGAAGATGACAGCAGAGGTGAGCTTGAGCGGTGCTGGTCATGTGGCTGCATACGGTGGGTCATGAGCACTGAATGCAGGTGTGACCAGCGTGTTGTTTCCGGCTTTCAGATGACACAGCTGGCAGGTGCAGTGACAGCTGGCCGGCAAAATGAGATATCACAGTTTGAGTGACAGCAGTGGTGCAATATAGTACTGCCTGCACTCAGCGGTCGATGCGCAGGAAATAGCTGCGCTGCTGCGTTCTGCTTGTGACAAACAGCTGTCAGCCAGCAGCCTATAACAATCCACTGCCACTGGCTGTCAATGCTTCATGCAGATGGGCAATAACGGTCTGGCTGCACTCAGCGTCACGCCGCGCGCTGCAGCTGCGCTGCTGCTTTTGCGGCGTGCTGCTGTGCCTGTCTGCAACATTGTCATGCTGTATATTCAAATGCAGATGGGCAGTGCCTATGTCTAATACTGTCATGATGTATGCTCAACTGCAGATGGGCTGCCTGCACTCAGCGGTCACGCCGCAAGACACAGCTGCGCTCCTGCGTTGCTTCCGCTGCGTGCTGCTGTGCCTGTCGCCATTACTGCCATGCTGTCATCAGCATCATCAACATATCACCCAATCAAGCCATAGCATCAGCGCCATCGACCCCGCGCCCAATCTCATGATGTATATTCATATGCAGATGGGCTGCCTGCACTCAGCGGTCACACCGCAAGACGAAGCTGCGCTGCTGCGTTGCTTTCGCTGCGTGCTGCTGTGCCTGTCGCTGATTCTGTCATGCTCTCATCAGCATCATAATCATCAACATATCACCCAATCAAGCCATAGCATCAGCGCCATCGGCCCCGCGCTCACTGCCATGCTGTTTTTTCAAATGCAGATGGGCTGCCTTCACTCAGCGGTTGAGCCTCAGGAGAAAGCTACGCTGCTGCGCCACTTCAACAGTGGCAAGCTGCGCGCGCTGCTGCTGACTGATGCGTACGGCCTGGGGCTGGACTTCAAAGATGTAGACATCGTGCTTGGGGTAAGTTGCGTGACGGTCATCATTATTCAAAATCAATTACCGTGTTTCTAGAAAGAGCAACAAAATACAAGTGGAAAAGCGGCTCTTGAAACACCAATAATCAGTGGGTTACAAACCGCACATTGTCATGTATGACTTGTCGTCCAAGTGATGCATGCTCTTGCGCCCTGCAGCTGATCAGCTCACGAGCTGCGGCTCTTCAGGGTTGAGCTGTAGGGTTGTGGGGTTCACCGCAACGCTGTGTGGTGTGCTTTGAGCAGGCCTGTCAGAGTCGCTGCTAGCCAGCTGTAGATGTCTCTGATGCCTTGATGCGCACGTACACGCAGCGCATTGTGGTGTGCCCGTGCCCGTGTTTTCATGCTATGGTTTTCCTCTGCTGGTCTAGCATTTCACTCCGCTCACCAAATCCTGTGTGTTCACAAGGGTTCTGGCTGCATGCTGTGCCCTGGCTGCGTCTGCAGGTGGAGTCACTGCCTGCTGGTGTGCAGCAGTACATCCGCAGGTGGGCACATCACTGTCCGTCTGCTGTTAAACAAATCAAGCAGTTGTCTTGCTCCACGTAACCACAGCTGTGCCTGCCAAATGGCATTGACAGCAGCTGCAGTAGCAGCAACTTGCAGGCGTCGCTACATGCTGCGTATTCATGCATACTTTGCTGCATGCATCTAGCCTGGCTACCTTTTTGTTCTCCTGAGCGGTGCATGTCAACAGCCAGTTTGTGCAGAAGGCGGAAGGGTGTGATCCAGCAATCTAAATTGCTGCGCTGGTGTCAGCGGGAGTTCAGGGGCATAACCGGGGCCCTGCCTGCTGCTCTCTGCTCCCTCACGAGACCGTATAAACTTTCATCTTGTTATGCAACATCGCACTGCTGCTGTAGGGCTGGCCGCACGGGTCGCATGGGCAGGCCTGGCACTGTGCTCAACATCATCCCTGACCAGCGCAGGGATGCACTGCACAGGACGCTGAAGAGACTGTGGATCGCACCACAGGTAATCCACTATTTGAAAAGCAATTTGGTCGTGTGACTGGCTACAGCTACTGGTGGAGTATAGTTCTGTTGTGGACCGCAGGTATTCCACTGGCAGCAGCAGCAGCTGTGTCTGGTTACATGAACGTGCATTGGCTGTGCATGTGGCCCACACACAGTGTGTGTCAAGTGCAGCAGGGCCACGGGTAGCAACTGCATGCCGAGTGTTGCACACTTGGTCCCACAGCTGATTGCGCATTGTTTGCTTGCAAAATGGTGACCAATCTTGTGCTGCACAGCCCGTAAATCATGATCTTATGCTGTGCCATGCTGCTTGCAGGAGATGGCACTCAAGCACAAAGACATAAGCAGCGGCGGCGGCTGGACTGTAGAGCCAAAGCTGACAGCAGAGGGCATACTGGCCAGCAGCAAGCCCGGCAGTGAGCCTCAGCAGCAGCGGCGGCGGCAGCAGCAGCAGCAGCGCCGGGAATCACGGCAAGTGCGGGAGCAAGGCGGCTCTTGGGAGCAGCAGAGATCCTGGCCTGGTCGCAGCAGCAGCAGCAGCAGCGGCGGCGGCGGCTGCGGCAGCAGCAGCAGCAGCAGGGGCAGGCTGAGGAAGCCACGCACTCCACTGTGGCAGCCGTACCGGTCTTTTTGAATTGGAGAGGAAGTTGAGCTAGTGCAGTGCTAGCACTGCTTGAAGGCCTTTCGGCTTGTTCTGTTTCACGTTGGATTGTGTACGGTAAACTGCGCTGTTTCAAGGGCCGCGAGGATGCATGCTTGCAAGCGCACTGCAGCAGGTGCAGCACTCGCCACATGACGGTGAATCAAACAGGAGTATATGCGGCTTACCTAGTTCTCTGAGGATCTGCTGGAGTGGTGCGTGTCATGCATAGTCAGTCGATCAGTCGCTGTGTTGCTGCGTTGTTTCACAACCCTTGTAAATGGGTGAGCCTGTGCAGACTAGTGGTCCTGCTGCCTGCCATAATGCCTTTAAGTTGAAAGCTGAACAGACTGGTGACCGAGCTTGTGACAAAGATAGCTCAGAGTCACAGATGGTACAGTAGGGTAGCCAGGTCAGGAGGCAAAACAACGTTGGAACCTTTTCCCGAGTTGCGCGTGTCATCCTTGCGCAGGGGCCATGCTAATCTTCTCTGTATCGTTCCAATTTTAACAGATGTCCCGAAGGACAGCACACCTCAACGTGGAACTGGTACATGTACCCTGGCGGGAGGCGTGCCCGTAACTACAACAACGTCGCAGTATTACATGCATGCATCTGACCATGCAGCAAATGCGGCTATCATCAGTGGCCCCCTACGCGAACTATACCAGCATTAGCAGCAGCACCCCACCACTGGTCTCGTCTTGTTAGGTGACTTTTTTTAGGTGACTTCAACTTTGTTACAGATGTCACATTAGACCGCAGGCACAGGACTGATGCAGCAGCTCAGCAGCAGCAGCAGCAGCAACAGCAACCACAGCAGCAGCAACAGCAGCAGCAGCACCCTCTGCCGCGGGATCCTGTACCAGCCGCAGCATGGGCACAGCATCTTCCGGGCTTGTGTGATACCTGGCGCGGCAGGCACCCTGCGCGCAGGGCGTTTATATATGTCAGGGCCGATGCAGCCTCGCGTGTCGACAGAATTTACTGTTCCAACAACTTGTGGCCGCAACTGGTCGCATGCCGGCATGAAGACAAGTGCGCAGCACTGAGTGACCATTCGCTTGTTATGGCACAGCTGCAGCCGCAAGGACCAGGTGTGTTGGGGCCTGGCCTGCAGCGGCTGCGTATGTCGTTCCAAGCAACCGCTGCCTGCAGGGCAGCTATGCAGCACTGGCTGGTCTCTCAACAGCCGCCCACAGGCGCGGCAGCCGTTGTCACGCAATGGTGGCCAGCATTTAAAAAGCAGTTGGCAGCTAAGATCCTGGAGCTCAACCGCCAAGCCAGGCAGGTGCAAACAGCACAACCGCCAGCAGCACAGCACGCAGCAGCAGTGACAGCCGTGTTGACGGCGCATGCACAGCTTGAAGCATGCAGTGATGCGGCGCTGCCAGCCGCGCTGGCGTCTGTAGTGCAGGCCAGGACGCAGCTGGCTGAGCTACAGCAACAGCAGGAGGAGCGCCAGCGCCAGCGCCGCCGCCAGCAGTGGGTTCATCAGGGCGAGCGGCCTGGACCTGCCATGACACGGATCCTCAAACCCCCTAAAGGAGCCACTTTCATATCTGGCCTGCACGCCCCAGGCAGTGGTCATCTGGTGCGCGATGGTGTGAGCTTAGCCCGCATCATTGGCAGCCGATATGCAACCCTTACTGTAGCACCGCAGGTGCAGCCAACAGCCCGCCAAGCAGTCTTGCAGGCAGTGACGCAGCACTCTCAGCGCTTCGGTGCAGCAGCAACGGACCGCCTGGGTGACGCTGCAATTTCGGTAGAGGAGGTGCTATCAGCCATATCTCGCACTGCCCGTGGCAAGGCACCTGGCCTGGATGAGATCCCTGGGGAGTTCTTCAGACAATATCGGGCGCAGTTTGCGCCTTTGTTGGCAGCATTGTATTCAGCTTTTGGCGCGGTGCAGCGTGTGCCGGCTGGTTTTCTTGACGGTGTTATCTTGCCTGTCTTGAAGCCTGGTGGTGATGCAGCTGACCCAGCAGCCTTTCGGCCAATACAGCTGCTTAATTATGATTATAAAGTGCTGGCAAAAATCCTAGCCAATTGCCTGCTTGCGGTTGCAGGGGAAGTTGTGCATCCAGCACAGTCAGCGTTTCTGCAGCATAGGCACATTGGGGACAGCATTCGGTTGTTGCAGTTACTGCCTGCACTGTTGCATGAAGAGCAAAGCATGGCGGTGGTTGTGTTGACGGACTTTGCTAAGGCATACGATACTGTTGATAGATCTCTTTTGTATGATGTGGCAGCAGCTCTAGGCATAGGGGATGGGTTTGTGAGTTGGATGCGTGTGCTGCTGTCAGACACGTGCACGTGTGCAACAGTGAATGGTTTTTGCAGCCCTTTCTATCGTTGTGACACCGGGGTGCGCCAAGGCTGCCCCCTGGCCCCTTTATTAGGTTCCCACTCCTTGTTGGGTGGAGTATGTACTGTAATGTAATGTAATGTATTATATTTGTTTGTGGGACAGGTGTTGCTGTGCTTTTTGAAGCAGAGGGGCATTGGTATCGTTGCAGCTAGTCAGCAGCTTGCGGCGGCGCAGTATGCTGATGACGCTGAGGTATTTCTGCTCTCGTTAGCTGACGTCCCCACTTTATGTCCTGCATGTCTGACTTTGCCAAAGCCTCCGGTCAGTGTCTGCACCCTACCAAAACGCGTCTGCTGCATATCGGGCAGCAGCCAGCTCAGGCTGCTGCGCCAGGTGGGGCTGCACCTGCATTGGGGACTGTGCAAGTGGTGGCAAAGGCAAAGTCGTTGGGCGTCTTTTTCGACAAGTGTGGCAAGAGCAGTGTGAACTGGGAGGGCAGGTTGGAGGTTGTGCGACACAGCATGCAGAACATCAGCCGCATCTCCAAACTGTCAGCCTTTGGTAGGGCTTTTGCCGCAAATGCATATGCATTGTCCACTCTTTTGTATGCAGCTCAGTTTGCTGGTCACATGCCTGTTGAAGTGACGGAAAAGCCCAGTAAATGGACAGCAGCGCTAGTGGATGCTGGGCTGGGGCCTGACGACGATTTGCGACGGGCCCCTGGTATTCCAGGTGATTGTATGGCAGCGCATCCCAAGTGTGGGGGATTTGGCTTGCTGCCAGTCCAGCACCACCTGTTGTCGCGTTGGGCATGTGACGCGCTGCCTTTCTTGAAAGGTGGCACTGCGCCCTGGGTGGCTGTGGCTCGTGAGTTGTGGCCACGTTGGGCGGCAGCAACTGAACCATGCACGCGCGCTGCTAGAAGCAGCCCTTGGGGTCTGTTGTTGTGTGGCCGCCATCATCTATTTCCCTCTGCTCCCGCGGATGCCTGCCTGCCTTCGGCATTGCGTGCGATGGCGTTGGGTTTGCGGGCTCTGCGCCCCCTCCGCCATGTCGGCTCTGACGCTTTGGATGTTGAAGAGTTGTGTTGGCATGCACCGCTGTGGACTAATCCCATTTTTACTGTGCCACAGGATTGGCAGTGGTTTGATCAGCAACGGAGGGTGGTTGTTGGTCTTGAGAGTGTGGCTGCTTTTGGCCTGCTGCAGCTGCCGAAGTTACAGTCTCTTGGTCAGGCAGTGCTGCTCTCGTAAGAGTTGGCACGAGTATGTGCCTTGCCTGGGCTGTCAGCTCAGTGGTCAGCGTATGAGCGCGAAATCTGGTGCCCCTGGTTTAACAGCAGGCCGCAGTATGCTGATAGGCAGCTGGCCAGTACATCTCAAAAAAATCATGGCGGTTATTGCATTGCCGATTTTATACATGTTGTCGGCAGCGCCTGAAACTTCAGGAAATCGTTTAGTGAGCGCACACGTTTACCTCCTCGAGCACGCGGCAATCAGTCTGTGCAGCCACGTAAAGCACTCGCACACATGCACTGTTACCATCAATAAAGTAAAACACAAGTTTGACCGCCAGCAACTTTGCCAGCACAGCCGCTGAGGCACGGCTCGCACCAGCAACGCACACACTGACCCTTCGGTGATACCACAGGGAGCAGCAACACAGGTGAGCAGCACCAGGACAAGTGAATTCCACTTTTCAAACAGGCACAAAAAACAGCCCCCCCCCAAAACACGTGATTCCAACGCCATGCAGCGCATGCAGCACAGACCGGCCAGCCAGCCACGTCATGCGTGCACAACATACACACGATTGCACACCAGCAGCTGCCGCACATGCCATGCAGTCATCGAAACAAAATCAATGATGCATATCAGGCACAGCAGTGGGGCTGAAACAGCCAGAACAGAGCCCTCCCGCCATTTCTTAGGGGCACACGTTCAATCAAATTGTGACGACTACAGACGTCCATGCAACATTTTAAGCACGCCATATTGCAGCAAAACATCTCTATTTTGATACACCAATTTGGCTCAGGATTCTTTATCAAGGGCACTGTGGCTCTTCAGCATGTGCAAGCTTTGTTGCAGCTGGTCCCCCACGTTTGGGTTACTGCTGCACGCGCTCACCTGGCATCAGCCCTGGCTGCTGGTGACAGCATTGCACAGCTATCCTTTATCTCCCCTGGAGACCTTTTACTTGCGCGTGAAACATTGTGTGCTGATTTGGGCTGGCAACGACCAGGCGGTGATGCGAATGCTGTCATCCGTCTAGCTGACCTAACTGTTGCTACTGCTACGAAGCTGCAACGTTTGCGTGCACTTGATGCTATTACTCCCCGTCATGCTGCTTATTTGGACAGTGTTAGAACGTTGGATGGCCTGCCAGCTGGAGCCCAGCTGCCTGTTGTGCGGTTGGTGTTGTCTCGCTGGTGGGGTGTCAGGGTGGCTAACGCTTACAAAGAGGCTGCGTTGCGCCTGGCTTTGAATGCCTTCCCTACAGCACAGCGCATGCAGCTGGCTACGGGATGTGCAGCTTCTTCAGCGGTTGGGCCAGGTGTGGAGCATCATTTTGGACATGTCCTGTTGCTGTTACTGTACGTAAAGAGGTGGAAAGTCAGCTGCGTGCATTCAACTTGTTGGCGGCAGGCGCAAGCCTGCCGTGCAGCGCTTTGTGGTTGGCATGTGCCCCTCACCATGACATGCACCAGCTGATATGGCATATGGTTTGTTTGGCAGCCATACATGCATTTGAGCATGGCCGCAGGGTGGCTTGGGCGGTCTCTCAACAGCTGAATGTGCCTGTGCTGGTAGAACAAGTTGCAGTGCGAGCGGCAGTCGGTAGTTTTGGGGATGCACTCTGCAAGACTTTGCTGCTACAGCTCGGGTGCCTTGTCGACATAGGATTCAACTGCTCACATGTCAGCCGTTCATAGCTTGGCACACTGTGTTACGTGGCAATGGCTTGTGTGTGGTTCGCAGATGACCGCCTATGTATGCATGTTTTAGGCTTTGTTTTCATGCTCTACACCTTATCCACCAGTGGCGGCCAGTCTATCTTCAGATGGAAGCTGTAGGGTCACTGCAGGCCTGCTGTGAAATGCAGCCGTGTCACACCCTCAGCAGCTGGTCTTTCCTCTGCCTGCATCTCCTATCAGCTGCCTTGAGTCAGACCTGCTTTTCCTGAGCTGATGTCCGACGCCCGAGTTCAGCCCGTCACCTGTGCTGCAACATGTATAGATTGCTGTCACTGACACTGCTCAGACTACTGCTTGCATGATCAGATACTATCTGATACAACAACATTGCGTGTGATGAGAAAGACTATTTGTGCGTTTTACAACAAAGGTCATGCCTCTCACACAGGGGCTGTTTTTCTGGGGTTCAGCCTCTTTTTGAGTGACAGTCAGAGCTGAGCTGTTCGCAGCATCTTTTTTCCAGCTGGTGTCCGTTGCGGCGTAGCCGCTTGAACACACCGTGTAACCCCTCTTCTTCTTCAACGTCGCAGCTGCCACGTCATGGACACGCACTGCACAATTACCGGCATGCGAGCATCAGCCTCCACGAAAACACACTCCACACACTCATCAACAACATATGCCACGACGACTGTGCAGTAGCAGGCTGGCAAGCTGCTGCACATGACATGTGTGCATACACGCTGCTGCTGACAGTGTGCTCACTGCCAGAGCTTATCATGAGACAGCCTGAGATGCACCAAGATGCACCCTCTTTTGCAAGCTGCCAGCCAATGGCAACCATAGAAGGGACGCACCCAAGTGGCTTACAGTGCCGCAAACAGGGCGAGAGCTTGCCAGTCATGTGACGTACATGCACACGCCAACAAACTAGCCGCCTCTGCCACAATACAACTGCTATCCAGCCAAATGGTGTTGACACACTTGCAGCTCCTGCAGCCAGCCATTGCATTGCACAGCTGCGGTACGCCGCTGTGCTGCTGCCATTTGAACAGGAGCGGTACTCGGAACAGGAGCCCTACTGCTGGCAGGTGCAGTTCTTGCACCGCGGCTGCTGTCCCTGCCAAACATTGGTGGCCGTCCCTAACATGGTACATGCGTCATGTCTCGCAACACCATTCGCTGCGCAGAGGCCTTGCTTGACCAATCACTGGATGATCCCGTGTAAGTGCTGCTGGCGATGGTAGCTAGCTGCAGCGCGCTGTCGCCTTTGCTGCTCTCCCAACAATGGCTGTGACATTGAATCAACTCAACAGACTTGTGCCGACCTCGCAACAGGATGAGACATCTGCCATGTCGTGCAGCTGCCGTGCGCTCAGCGCAGCTAACTGATTTCACACCCTCGCCGCCGCCCAACTGCCCAGCTGCACTGCGCACTACGCCCTCCGAGTCTACCCTGAAGTTTTGCATGCGCAGGCCCAAACTACATAAAGCATGCTGTGAGCAGGGTGCACCTACTGGTCAACCGCTGCACAGCTCTACACACATGCGATGCAACTCATCATGCTACCGCTGCCGTGCGCCCAGCTGCTGCCGCTGCAGCTCTGCTGCCTCTGCTGCTGCTGCCGCTCCTGGCAAGCTCTCCCGCAGCTGTGCTGGTGGCTTCAGCAGCGGAGCGGGCCTCAGAGCAAGCTCCGG
Organism: Tetradesmus lagerheimii; assembly: GCA_902809745.2. Lineage (NCBI taxonomy): Eukaryota > Viridiplantae > Chlorophyta > Chlorophyceae > Sphaeropleales > Scenedesmaceae > Tetradesmus > Tetradesmus lagerheimii. The sequence goes on along the minus strand of CADDIJ020002572.1, from coordinate 147,511 downwards.
GTTACCTAGCTGTCCACATGCTGCCATTTCGTCATCGCCTTTGCTCATGCGTAGGGTGCAGACTTTGCCGCCTTGCATGAGGATCTGCCGGAAGCGCTTCGCCTGCAGCCGCAGCAAGCATATTATGCATTATCAATACACCAAGGCAGGTGTTACACCAAAGGTAAAAATGACGGTTACTGCTGCAGAGCAAGCACCTGGAGGAGATATCCTTGTATAATAGCCACCATGTTCCTCTCACAAAAACTACACAGAGGCATGACGCCAGTTCAACACAGTTCCTGTCAATGCAGACAACAGAGCAGGTCCAGGTGGCCACACAGCCGTAACAACAGCTACTACAGATCCGCAGGGGCCAAGTTGGCAGTCCCCCAGCTCATGCGCGAATTAGTCAATCAGCACGCCCAAATGAGTGCATGAGCTACGCGTGGTGTGTTCACTTCTAGCACCCGCATAAGTCAAGGGAGGGGTTGTGTGTGACGATGAGGCAACCTCATGCGCTTCCACAACTCCTACAATATCAGCCCACCTGTTCATCGTTGGAGCGCTCGAAGTGCGTGCCTTCGTGTGGGTTGAACACGATGAGGTTCACCATGCAGTACACATCAGACAGCAGGTCCAGCAGCCGCCGCGCATCATCCTCTGCAGATCAACAGCAGATCAATGCAGTGAGAGGTTGAGAGCATGGTATGGCAGTACCTCCGGCAGTACTTTCAGCAGCAGCCGCGCATCACCCTCTGCAGATCAACAGCAGTACAAAGCAGAGGATGAGGGCATGGTATGGCACCACATGTGTTACAGCAATGCACCTTATACAGGACGTTCAGCAGCAGCCGTGCAGCATTCTCTGCAGTGGAACAGCAGTGCAGTGGTGCAGGAATGTACATTTGCACAGCAGTGCAAGGGGCAGGTAAGCCGGCGGGTGGTCTGCGGCAATGCAATGCTTCGCTGGTCAGCTGCCTAGTGAAACATGCGCCGCAGTAACCAAAGTTGCCGAGCGCCAGTCATCAGCCAGGGCACAGGGCAGCAGTGACAGCGCAGTACATCATGCAACAACAGCTCAGCTGCCGATTATGACTCTGCCCACCTGTGTCATTGATGTCCTTCAGCAGCACGTACTCAATGACTACAAAGTCGTCTGACCTTGCAGAACGCTGCTGCTGGTGTGAAGGTGCTTCACTTGTGCTGCTGCTGCTGCTGCTGGCTGCACTGCCAGCCTCACTACTGCTGCTGCTGCTGCTGCGTTTGGCGCTAGCTGGCAGCGGGTACAGCTCCCGCAGCGCGCCGATCAGCTCGTCCAACGGATGCTTGCGGTTCGTCGGCACGATCCAGCTGCGAACTTCGTCGGTCGTCGCGTGCAGGCTCACGGCGAGTTTCGCCTTGCCACTCGCACGTAACTGCCGCAGCTGCGGGACGAGGCCGACTGTGGACACGATGACCTTTGATCTGCTGAGAGCTAAGCCCTGTGGGTGGCAGATGATGTCGAGAGCTGGCATCAGAGCTGTCATGTTGTGCAGTGGCTCGCCCATGCCTGCAAAACACAGCAACAGCACAGGATGCAGCAGTTCTGATCCAACAAGAGCGGGTGGTGACTACTGATAAATATGCAATGGATTATCAGGCCTAGTGCAAGACAGCATTACACAGCATGCGCAGAGTGAGTCAGTTGACAGCAGGGCAGCAAATGATGTCCAATGTTACCGTGAGTGTGATGACATGCCATGCAGTCGCCCATTCATCTGCATTTTGACAAGATGCAGCAGATTCTCAGCACGATAGCACAGATGCTTCTGAGCAGCACCGGTGATCAGCAATGTCAAGTGAGCAAACCACTGCACGTACGGCACAGCAGGGCACACTGCTGCATACAAGGGGGCCCCATCTAGCAATGTGAGTACTGCATATGTTGCACTGTCTTTACAAATTGCATGTCCTGCAACTATTTATACAAGGCACTCACCCATGAACACTATGTTGTTTATTCGTGGTGGCGGCAGCGGCCAGCTGCTGCCGCTGCGCGTCTTCTTGCTGCTGCTGCTGCTGCTGCTGCTTTGCAAGGATGCGTCCCCAGCCTGCTGCTGCTGCTGCTGCTGTGTGTACTGTGCCAGCCAGCGCCGTGCTTCCACGAGCTGCTCCACCATCTGTGCTGTGGTCAGGTTGCCCAGCAGACCCATGCGGCCAGTGTAGCAGAACTGCAATGCAGCAAGCACACATGCGTCAACAAACACCTCAAAGATCAGGATGGCGGTGTGCGAGTGTCTAGTGCATCATAACTGGTTGGAGAAAGAGCCGTGTGGTGCTACAGTGCAGTGCTGAAATGCTGCAGCTGCAGTCACTGAGCCTGCAATCACCATGCCAGACATACTACAGTAGGGTCAGGAGTTGCAGCGCACAGTCAGCGGCCCACCTGGCAGTTCATTGCGCAGCCAACTTGGGAGGACAGGCAGGCTGTGTAGCGCAGCTGGCTGCCATCTCTGCAGAAGCAGCAGCAGCAGCAGCATGGGTAAGCATCAGATACTTCGATAGAAATGCGAGTGTGCACTGACAAACAAGCGGATGCCATGTCTGCTTCACTACAGCCGTGCCTGTGAAAGCAACCCCGCAAGCCTACTACTGCAGCGAGGGCCGCCATGTGACACAAGAACCAGCTTATGCATTATTTTGTCAACAGAAGCTTCACCAGCACAGTAAATTGGCAGCGCACACAACACTGTCCAAAACTCCGCACGCACTTGTTGGTCATGGGGATCAGCACTGTCTCAACATTGCCGCCAGGGCCGCCATGCACCGCAAACACCAGCTTGTGCGTGCCATCCCTTGCTGTGCTGACACTCTGCAGCGTAAGGCCCCCGGCCAGGCTGCCCCCCTGCATTACTGCTGCCTTGAATGCGGCAGCGAAGCGGTGTGCTGAGGCGTCTGCGTCATCTAAGCTGCGGATCAAATGCTTGTCACCGTACATGGCTTTCCAGAGCTGACCAGCACGCTTGCTGTCAAAGCCTGCAGCAATGGATGCAGAACAGCACAGCAGATGCAGGTGTCATGGTTATTTAGATGCAGTTCTGTACAATGGCATTGTCAACAGCTGGCTGGCAAACTTGCTCTATGAGCATGAGGCGCAGCTGCTGCAAGCGGTAGCTAGCCGTGCACGACAGCAGCTGTGCCACCACCACCACCACCACAAAAGAGACCTGTAAGCTGACCTGGGTCAATACTGCACACAAGCTTCCAGGCACTGTTTCAGAAACTCATACCTGCTGACTCGCACCACTCTTGCAGCTTTACAAGCATCAGATTTTGCAGCACTGATTTGCCCTTGGTGTTGCAATTGTAAACACATCCAGGACATCACATGGCAGGCAACACACCTGCTGACTCGCACCACTCCTGCAGCTCTTCAAGTGTCAGGTTCTTCAGCCTCAGCTTGCCCTCAGCATCCCAAGTGCAGCACTTCAAACCAATCCAGGACATCACATGGCAGGCAACCCGCCTGCTGACTCACCCCAATCCTGCAGCTCTTCCGATGTCAGGTTCTTCAGCACTAGTTCGCCCTCGGTGTACCAAACGCAAACTTCAAACACATCCAGGACATCACATGGCAGGCAACCCACCTGCTGACTCACACCACTCTTGCAGCTCTTCCAATGTCAGGTTCTTTAGCATCAGCTTGCCCTCAGCATCCCAGATGCCAGGCCTGTCTGCAAATGACAGCGGCACGTCCACAGCTGCGCAGTCCACTGCAGCTGCAGCAGCTGCTGCTGACACTGCTGGCCGCAGCACGCTTGCTTTGACCTATGTCAGTTGAGGAAAAAATGCAGATGCAGAAAGTGAGATGGAAGACATTACAGTGTCAAAAGTTAAGCTTGCAGGAGTCTTAAAACTGCCATACTAGTACTGAGCATGCTGGACTAAGAGAAGATGTAGCGTAGCAATGCTGCTGCATACAGGATACAGATTGGTGTTGAGTTATACTCCACCGAAAACCTTACCTGAGGCCTCATCCTGCTGCCGCTTGTGTGCATTTGCAAGCCGGCTGTATGTGCAGGAGTTGATGACGGGGCTGCTGCTGCTGCTGCCACCACAGCATTGGCGCCAGGCCTGGTGACACTGGTGCGTGATGCTGCAAGTAACCGAAGCCCAGACCGTGACCTACAAAGCATCCTAGCCCTATGTACCAACATCGTTGCGGGCTACTCTGGTTGTGCTTGGCGCAATTGTTGTTGCTGGTGTGGATTGGTGAATGGTGAACCTGCAGTGTACGCTGCCCACTCAGACTGCATGATGTTGATATCAGATGATCCGACAAGAAAAACACTGCAGTGCATGCCAGTGCCTGCATCCGGGACCTCGGGACAGAACGGCACTGTTACCTTGACATGTCATTGCGGCAAACACTTTTTGGCCTGTTCGCAGCAAGCTATGATCATCAAGGTACTCTTTCAAGCGAGTTCAGTTCTTACAAGCGTCACTGGCCGTGTTCACTCCGTTGCCGTCGCCATCTACAGGTTCGACTTGTCACTTGACGCCATCCTGCAGCTTGTTGGCTTACTACTAACGTTTCAGATAATCAAATAAATCTCTGTACGTACTTTATCGGCAGCATGGGGACGCCGCTGTTCGGGCCAGTACTGTGACAGCAGCAGTAGCAGCAGCAAGCCCAGCAGCATGGAGTACGAAGCCGGCGACTATCAGAAGCTCGCAGTCAAGCAATTTACGGCCAGGTCTATCATAGAAACAGCGGAGGGCAAGTATTGGAAGCAGTTCAAGGCACCAGTTTTTGCCAAGCAGGTTGGTACTAGGGCTCTGCCAGGCTCAGGCAGCTGTGGCGGCAGCAGCAGCAGCTGTCTAATCACAGCCTCCGAATTAATACATGTCAGCATATGCTCTTGTGAGCTGCCGCAACTGTCGTGTATGCAGTTGCAGCTGGCAACTTACTGCTAGCCTGAACTTTTCTCTAGCCTTTGTCCAACTCCTACATGTGTGTTCACTTGTTTAGCAACGCTCGTGTCTGCTGCTTGGCGTGCTGCAAATGCTGCAAATACCTTGCAGTTTGGCCCAGTCACGCACGTTGACTTCTGCCAGGAGTACCCCTACAACTTTGCAGTCACAGCATCCACTCGGGTGAGCAGCGCAGGATATCCAAGCGCTGCGCAGCAGTCGCACTGCGCATAACACACAGAGCCAACTTTTTTTCAGAAGCACTGCAGTGGACGAGACAGCAGAGGTCCTTTGTATGGTAAAGGACATTCAGCGCAAGGGGCACCCTCTAACAACTGACGTTGCACAGCAGCTACAGCTGGTCAAACACTGCAGCTCCCATGGCAAAAGCGGGATGCGTGCTATATGCCGGCATGCCTTCACCTGGCACGACACAGCCACCAGCAAATGTTAAGATTGCACACATGGCTACATGACAGACATGCAGATGCAGCGGGGCTTGGGGTCGCTGCTTACTTGTTCTGGACATGCCAACACACACAACACGGCACATGGCCTAGCCTAAGCTTCCAGTTGTGTCGCAGGTCCATAAACGACGATGCACACCCTCAAGACTTCGAGATGATGCCTAACTATCTATGTATGTGTTGCCGCAGGTGATTGTGTATGATGGCTTGACGCGGCAAGTGCGGCGCACGTTTTCGCGCTTCAAGGATGTGGCCTACAGTGGCTGCTTCAGGCAGGACGGCAAACTGCTTGTGGCTGGTGGCCAGAGCGGCATCGTGCAGGTGCGTTACAAATTTGTTACATGTATGTCATGTGACAGATGTTGCTACAGCCAGTGGTTCGAAGTATTGTAATTAGGCACATGCTGACACCCAGGGAACGGTATCTTGTGTTATTGTGCTCTTCTGCCGTCACAGGTCTTTCATTTTGGCAGCCGCTCATTGCTACTGCACATTGCACACATTCTGACATCCCGCTTACCCCTGTCCTGCCCTGGCTTCCACACTCCCAGGTCTTTGACGCCAACAGCCGCTCAGTGCTGCGGCAGCTCAAGGGCCACCAGCGGCCCGTACACGTAGCGCGCTTTGCACCTGACAAAACGCACGTGCTCAGCGGCAGCGATGACGTCACGCTGCGCTGGTGGGACATCTCAGCTGGCAAGCAGCTGCTGCGGTTGACGGGGCATGAAGATTACGTGCGCGCGGCGGCAGTCAGCCCTAGCAGCAGCGACACCTGGGCGTCAGGTGCGTGGACGGTGTGGCAATGTTTGCAGCAATGTTTGCTGGTGCAGCCATGGAGCCATGGTTTGGTGTAAATGGGTGTCAACAGCAGCAGCAGCAGCAGCTTTGGCAAGTGCAGCCCTAGCAGCAGCGACACATGGGCGTCAGGTGCGTGGAGCATGTGGCACCTGAGACAAGTACAAGTGATTGTTGCATGAGCAGCAGCAGCAGCAGTAGGTGCAGCAATAGCAGCAAGGTTACAATAGAGGATGGCTGGTGCAGCCAAGTAGCAATGGTTTCGTGTTTGATGTCTGCAAGCAGCAGCAGCAGCCGCCTTGGCAAGTGCAGCCTCAGCAATAACGACACGTGGGGCATCAGTTGTGGGACGCGTGTTATGTTGAACAGGCACGACGGCTGCCAGCAGCAGCAGCAGTTCATGCGTCAGCGCCGGCCAGGAAATGTGGGCGTCAGGTTGGGTGTAGTCTACTTGCACCGCCAACTACAACGATACGCCAGCAGCAGCAGCAGCGGCGGCCTGTGTGGTGAAGCATTGTTGCAAGAATGCCGTCGTGCAGGGCAGCAGGGACTGCGGCTCCTAACTGGGCCTTCGTCCTTACCGCATCACCACAATGTAGACAAGTGTAATTGCATGCTGCGTTGGCTCGCTCAATTTGCAGGCGGCTACGACCACACTTTCAAGCTTTGGGTGTACTGAGGCAAGACAGGCACGATGTCTCTCTGTAAACCACTGCAATGGCATGCTGCTTTGGCTCATTCCTTTGCAGGCGGCTACGACCATACGGTGAAGCTGTGATATGTGCGCTCTGGAAAGATAGGATGCGTTATCTTGTAACCAACTGTAACTGCATGCTATGGGATGTGCGCTCAGGCAAGACATGCATGAGTTATCATGTAACCAAATGTAGTCACATTCTGCATCTGCTCGTTCCGTTGCAGGCGGCTACGACCACATGGTCAAGCTGTGGGAGATGCGCTCCAGGCAAGACATGCATGGTGGTTCTTCTCAATATATATTAATCGCATTCTGCATGTGCTTGTTCCTTTGCAGGCGGTTGCGACCACACGGTCAAGCTATGGGATGTGCTCTGTGGCAAGGCAGGCATGACTTATAATGTACTCAAATGTAACTGCATGCTATGTTTGCTTTTTTTTGCAGGTGGCTACAACCACACTGTCAAGCCGTGGGATGTGCGCTCCAACAAGACAGGCATGCCAGTTCTTCTCAACATCCTGTATTTACATTCTGCATTTTCAATTACCTCTGCAGGCAGCTACGACCACACGTTGAAGCTGTGGGATGTGCGCTCGGGCAAGTCCAGCATGAGTTATCATGCAACCAAACGTGACCTCATTCTGTGTTTGCTGGTTTCTTTGCAGGCGGCTATGACCACACGGTCAAGCTGTGGGAGATGCGCTCCGGCAAGGCCAGCATGAGCTTTGACCATGGGGCGCCTGTTGAGGACCTGAGCTTCTTCCCCTCAGGGGGGCTGCTGGTCACTGCAGGCGGCACCAACCTGTGCATCTGGGACCTCATGAGGTAAAGCTGCAGTTTGACCAGGTTTGACACGTAGAACTCTGCACCACGCAGTAGCTGTAGCTGTAGCCAGTCACGTTACGAAGTACAACCTGTGCATCTGGGGCCTCTTGAGGTGGGGGCTTCAGTTTGACACGTGGAACTTTGCGTCAAAAAGTAGCTGCAGCCAGTTAGCTGTAGCCAGTCAGCTGTAGCCAGTCAGCTGGACCTGAGCTTCTTCCCGTCAGGGGGGCTGCTGGTCACTGCAGGGGGCACCAACCTGTGCATCTGGGACCTCATGAGGTGAGACAGCTGCGGCTTGTTGCCAGCTTTGTAGCAAATTTGTCAAATCTTCTACCACACTGCTCACCAGCTTTTATGCTCACCAACCTGTGCATCTAGGATGTCATGAGGTAAAGCGGCAGTTTGCCACGTACAAATTGTGTGTCACGAAGTAGCAGTAGCCAGTCAGCTGTAGCCAGTCACACGTTTGCTTTGCAAAGTGTGTCTGGGACCACATGAGGCGGGAGCTGCGACTTGTAGCAAACTTAGCACTAGTCTTTTCGCCACACACGGGGCGCCTGTTGAGGACCTGAGCTTCTTCCCATCAGGGGGGCTGCTGCTCACTGCAGGAGGCACCAACCTATGCATCTGGGACCTCATTAGGTGAGAGAGCTGCAGTTTGACACGTGAAACTTTGCACCACAAAGTAGCTGTAGCCAGTCGGCTGTAGCCAGTCAGCTGTACCAAGTCGCACCTTTGCTTGGACCCACATGTAACTAACCTCTCTAAAAAAAGTGCATCTGGGACCTCATGAGGTGGGAGAGCTGCAGCTTGTAGCAAACTTCGCACTAGCCTTTTGCCACAGCGCTGCTCTCTGAACGTACTGCAGTGAATTGGCGAGCTGCCATGGTGACTATCCATCTTTTCAATATACGCCACGTGCATCTGGCTCTCAGCGTACGCCGGCCCGGACTCCGCAGCAGCAACCTTCATTCTGACTGGCCCATGTTCAAGCATCTCAGCTGATCGCTGTGTGCCCTGCGCTCTGTTCTGCACCTTTGCTACTTCTGCAGCGGCGGCAAGCTCTTGCGGCGGCTCTCCAACTTCCAGAAAACAGTCACGTGCGTCAAGCTGTCACCATACGCCGGCCCAGACTCCGCAGCTGCACCCCGCATGCTGGCTGGCTCACTAGATGGCCACGTGAAGATATTCGAGCTGGATGACTTCAAAGTAACGCACGCGTCAAAGTATCCTGCGCCTGTCACGGGGCTGGGGCTGAGTGCTGACTGCTCGCTGCTGGCTGTGGGCATGGCTGATGGCATGCTGTCAGTGCGCAAGCATGCCAAGCCAAAGGTGGTGCAGGTGAGCCTTACCGCGGCGGAGTTAGGTGACAACAACAATGCTGAAACAAGCTTCTGTGCGATTTGTGCTTCCTGTATGGTGTAGTTGTCCACAGATCTTTGCTTTGCGCGGCCTGATTGCTGAGCCGGCTACAGAGGAACTCCAGAAAGTGTTATATATCATGCTCAAGATGCAGAAGGTGTTCTCATACATCTCAAAGTCCACAACACACAGTAATCTAAATATGTATCTTGCCTGCTTGTCATCTGCGTGCAGGGTGGTGCAGCAGCAGCACAGCGCCGGCGGCGTGCGCCGCGCCTCACCGCAGCCAACTTTCGCTACTTCCTGCGCGGCCGCAACGCCAAGGCAGGCAGTGGGGACGTGGTTGTAGCTGCGCGGCGGCGTGTGCACCTGGCGCCATACGACAGGGCTCTGCGAGCGTTCAGATACAGGTATGTTTCAATGGTATCTGCTTGTAGTGCAGCGCTAGCACACATTTGATCGCGCAGGAACCTCATGGTGCAAGTTTGCTGTTGCTGCTGTGCCATGTGCTGCGCTGTGCACATGATATGCACGATGCAGAATCAACAGCTACTCCAAACATGTCTCTGAACCTCTGTGATATGTCGTCTCTGCTGCGTGTTCCTTCCTTCATTACAGGGATGCCCTAGACTCTGCGCTATCCACACAGCGACCAGACGTAGTGCACAGCCTGCTAGACGAACTGGCAGCACGCGGCGGCTTGCAGTCAGCGCTAGCGGGCAGGGACGCTGCGTCGCTGCTGCCGCTGCTTCGGCACCTCACAAAGCACATCACGGATCCGCGGCACAGCGCGAGTCTGTCGGGTGTTGCTGCACGGGTGCTGGATCTGTATGCGCCTGTGGTACACACAGATGAGCGGGTGAGGACGACCTGTTTTGTTGGGACGAGCTCCGCTACAGCGTTGCACGGAATTCTGTCAGCAATCTCTGTGTCTCTGTGTTTCACAGCCTGTTGAATTTGTCGGTAGTGCCAGGGGCTGTGGTATCTGTGGATTACTGGCTCGCCGGCTTGTGCTCAGCATCAGTGTGCCCTGAGTTCACATGCGCTGCGGCTGTGTCTGGTTGTTCACAGGTTGACGCTACGCTGTCTCGGCTGTGCGATGCGCTCTGCCTCACACCTGGCAGCGACTCATCCCTGACTGGCTCATCTCATGCCGCATGCCTGGTGCTTTTATGTTCTGCTTTGTTGCCCACAGGTTGATGCTGCGCTGTCTCAGCTGCGTGACGCGCTGCGTCAGGAGGTGCTCGCTTGGCAGCGATTCATCCCTGACTGGCACATCTCATGCAGTATGCCTGGTGCTGCTATGCGCTGCTCTGTTGCCCACAGGTTGACGCTGCGCTGACCCAGCTGCGTGACGCGCTTCGTGAAGAGGTGCGGCTGCAGGAGGCGCTGCTCAAGCTCAGCGGCTGCCTGGAGCCCATCCTGGCTGCAGCGCTGGTGTCTGGCGTTAGTGTGGCATAAGCAGCCGTAGTAGTAGTAGGTGCCGGATGGCAATACTCTACTACTGCCATATGGTGTTCATGGCACACCTGCAGCAGCTGGAGCGGTGCTCAAGCTCAGCGGCTGCTTGGAGCCCATCCTGGCAGCAGTGCCTGTGTCTGGTGTCAATGTGGCATAAAGCAGCTATGTGGTGTCCATGACGCACCTGCAGCTGCAGCCATCGGAGTGGTGCTTGACACCAGCAGAGGCTTGGAGCCTGTCCTAGCAGCAGCGCTGGTGTCCGGTGTCAGCGTGGCATGAAGCAGCAGGCGTCTGTGGCGCAGCTGCAGTAACAGTTGCAGTTGCAGTGGAGGCTTGGAGCCCATCCTGGCAACAGCTCTGGTGTCTGGTGTCAGCGTGGCATAAGCAGCCATGTGGCCTCCATGGAGCAGCTGCAGCTACAGCTGCAGCTACAGCTGCAGCAGCAGCAGCTGGAGCGGTGCTCGAAATTAGCAGAGGCTTGGAGCCCATCCTGGCAGCAGCGCTGGTGTCCGGTGTCAGCGTGGCATAAAGCAGCGGGGCGCTCATGATGTTTGTTATGGCGCAGCTGCAGGAGCAGTTGCCGGAGCGGTGCTCAAGCTCAGCGGCTGCGTGGCATAAGCGACCTTGTGGCTTTCATGGCGCAGCTGCAGCTGCAGTTGCAGCTGCAGCAGCTGCAGCGGTGCTCGATATCAGCAGAGGGTTGGAGGCGGTCCTGGCAGCAGTGCTGGTGTCTGGTGTCAGCGCGGCATAAGAAGGCATGTGGCTTATGACGCACCTGCAGCTGCAGCAGCTGGAGCGGTGCTCAAACAGCGAGGTTTGGAAGTCATCCCTGCAGCAGCGCTGGTGTCTGGTGTTAGCGTGGCATAAAGCAGCGGGGTGTTCATGATCATTTTCATGGCGCAGCTGCAGCTGCAGTTGCCGGAGCGGTGCTCGCTTGTTGATTTGATTAGCAGAGGCTTGATAGTCCTCCTGGCGGCAGCACTGGCATCAGGTGCCAGTATGGCACGATTGCACTGCCAATCGGCTGAGCAGCATACTATGCTGGCAGGTCTACACAAAGAGCTGGCTGCATCCAGTGCTGCTGGCAACCTGTGGTAGAGTGCAGCTCGCACGCAGCCAGAGCTAGCTAGCTGCTGCGGCATGTGTCACACCAGCAGTTGTAGCAGCTGCAGCAGCCAAAGGCACGCTTGCCGCGGCAGCAGCCAAGACTGGCTCGCATCTTGACAGCAGCAGCAATGTGTAAAAGTAATGTGTGCGTTGAAGCTGTCTGAACAGCTGCAGGGACAAGAGGTACCTGCACAGCTCAGCGAGACATGCCAGCTGTTGCAGCAGCAGCAGCGCTGATTTTGGAGCTCCGCGGGTTTGATATAGCAAGGTTGCTCAAGTTGATGTGTTACTGCTGCGACCGCAGCAGTGGTGGTTTTGTGCAGCTGCCGCAGCTGCGGCAGTTCCCGCAGAACCGGTGATGGCTTGGCATGTAGCCACGTAGTGTTCTTGCAGGTGCCTGCTACAACTGCAGGCACCTTTACTGCATTACTGATCCAGCCCATTGTGCAGTGCTGCTTATGCAGCTTCAAAGCCACAAAAAGCAGAGGCTGCAGTCTTGTGCGCAGCATGCATACCTGCCTACTCCGTGCCGCAGTCCCAGCAGCTGCATTTGGTGGATGTTTCCATGCCACTGTGTGCAGCGTCTCCGTTATGAATTCATTTATAATTGCAACATTCACGTACTTTGCTGCTGCTGGCCCAAGCTTTGCAGTACGGCAGCAAGGTTGTCACCTCAGGGGCACTGGCGGGTCAACAATCCGCCAGTGCTCAAGATCTCTCTTGCGATGCTGCTGCTCACCGTCAGCAGCATACTTTTATCAACTGATTTTCAAATAGTTTGTACTTGCGATTTTTGCAGGCCCTAGGGGAGCTGACCATTGGGCAAGTGACACGAGAGAAGCTGCAGCAGGCCTGGGGTTTGCACCCGCTCGCTCACAACGCCTACATACCAGAAACATATTACCTACATCTGGATCCGAGGCAGGTACGAGCTTATCGCAGCCCTCGCGCCCGTTGTTGTTGCAGTGCGCTGCCAAGTATACAATGTAGGAGGCACCTACTGCACTATGCTGTTAGCATCGGAACAGGAAGATTCCGTATGTTCCAGCCAAGCTTATACACCATAGCCTGCGACTTGACACACACTTTTCTGCACGTGCCTCCGCGCGCACACATTGGAAAAGTGACTGACGGGTTCAAGCGCGTAATTTGATTTCTGGCGTTAACGCCACAGCTCCAGTCCCTGCAATTCCAGAGACAGCCCTGAAAAATGTCTGCCGCATCCATGCCTGAGTATTTGTGGCTGGTCATTGCCGGAGCGTTCGCTGCCTTTGGCGATGGCTGGGCCACAGGTGCAGTCCCCCGCAGCACATTCTCCAACAAGCAATCATGATCTTCAACATCCTAACCAAAATCTTCATTCAAAACTGCAGGTGCCAACGATGTCGCCAACGCATTCGGCACATCGGTAAGGTCCTGTCCTGCAGAAGATTTCACATGTCACTGGCACTTGGCGACTCTGCAGCTCCAACAACACGCAAAAAGCTACTATCTGTGAATTTACATAACAGCAGTGCCAGCTGCAGCTCCTGCAGCACACCCAGCAGTGCCAGCTGCAGCTCCTGCAGTCGTACTTTAGTGAGGAGCAACGCGATTTTTGGCGAGTGTTTTTGGACAAGTGTGGTGTGTCTTGCCCTCTTGATGATGTAGATGATTGGACGGCTTGGTTTTCTGACATAATGGCACATCCAACACAGCGGCCGCCGCTGTCGCCTGAGGCTGCGGCCTTGCGCTCTCAGCTGGCGGCAGTGCATCAGCACCCGCCGTCTGCATTCAACCACCTGAATGATAAGTTTAGATTTGCGGAAATTGTTGATGTGATGTGCTCCCTGCCATCTGGCAAAGCGGCAGACTTGCAAAACTTGACATGTGAGTTGCTGCGCTTCCCTGCTGAGGAAGTGCATGAGGCTCTAGCTGATGGTGCGCCTGGCCAGCCGCGCTCAACCTCTGGACCTGGTGATGCACCTCGCCGCCAGGGCTACGTCTTTGAGCCGCTGCTGCGTTGTGTGGCATGGGTGGTGCGGCAGATTACTGCAGCTAACATCACCCCAACAACGTGGCCGCGTGTTCTGCAATTGTGCAAGCTGATTCCGGTGCCCAAATCAGGGCAGGCTAGTGAGCCCAACAACAGGGACATGTATAGAGGCATTAGTGTGTCTAGCATTTATAGTCGTGTGGTTGACCGCCTCATGCACCTCCGCCTAGACCCAACTATGGAGAGCCTAGGTGTGCGTGCTGTTACACAGTGTGGTTTTCGCAAAGAACATGGCACAATTGATGCGTTGTTCACCCTTACGCATCTCATTAACAGGGCCCGCCACCAGCGTAAGAAGTTGTATGTTGTGTTCATAGATTTTAAGAAAGCTTTTGACACGGTTCCTAGAGACTTGTTGTTGGCACGTTGCAGGCAGCTTGGCATCCATGGCCGCTTCTTGTCTCTATTGGAGCGTCTATATGACACCATCCAGCTACAGGTGTCTGTGAATGGCAAATTGGGTGACCCTATTGATACGTGCCTTGGTACTAAGCAAGGAAGTGAGCTGAGCCCGCTGCTGTTTGGGTTGTTTATTGAGATGCTGCACGAGTTGATCACAATTAGAGGCAAGCCTGTTCCAGGTGGGGCTTCTGCTCCTCTTGGACCCAAGGTTGGCTCTCTTCATGTGCCTGATTTGCTCTATGCGGATGACGGCTGCTTGATTGCTGAGTCGCCGGCAGACGCGCAATGCTTGTTGGATTGCTTGCAGTTGTTTTGTGAGATCACTGGCATGGAAGTCAACATGCAGCCTAAGAAGACGTGTGTGGTGGTGTTCCGTGGCAAACGTGTGCCACGCCCGCGCTCAACTGCGTTCACGTATGCTGGTCAGCCCCTGAGCATTCAGAGCAGCTACACATACCTTGGTGCAGTGTTGCATGAGACCAAAGGTCTGCAGCCGGCAGTTGATGCTTTGGCAGCGTCTGGGCTCAAGGCCATGCATACCCTCTTGGGCCGCTTCCGTAAGCAACGCATCACACAATACGACATGAAGTGCCGCATGTTTGACATCATGGTTGAGCCTGTTATGTCATACGCATCTCATGTGTGGGGCCCCGAGTTGTGCCATACAGGCTTGTTCAGGCGCACAGGGTGGCGCATGTCTGCAGCTGACAAGGTGCATGTGTCATTCCTTCGCTACATGACTGGGGCTGGGCAACGCTCCAGCATTGATGTGCTGATGCGCGATCTTCACCGCTCGCCTGTTCAGCACCATTGGGTTGTGCTGGCGGCGCGCTGGTGGGAACGCCTTAGGGCCATGCCCGTTGATTGTCTTGCGCGGGTTGCGTGGGTGTCGGATGTGGAGTTAGCATTGAGTGGTTGCAAAACTTGCTGGACATACTATCTGCTGCACACTATGCAACGCCTTGGTGTTATACAGCAGGCTGCATGGCGTGGGCCTGGGGTGACGGCTGCAAGTGTATGTGGGCTTGAGTTGCATGCTACAGCCGTGTCTGCTGCCCTTGCACGCTTGGTTAAGCAGGGGTGGGCCGATGCAGGTGCGGAGGATGCTGACCCAAGAACAGCACCAAGCAATCATGTTACTATGTGCACACATGCTGCCTGGGTGCATCCTATGGAGGCTGATGCTGCTTTTGACCGCAACACACAACCTCAATACATGCAATTATGCTTGCCGTTCCGGGTGTTGCAGTGCCTTGCACGGCTTCGCACTGGGGCTGCACAGTTGGAGGTGCAGCTGGGTAGACATGCCCGCCCTCGGGTGCCCAGGCAGCAGCGGTTGTGTAGACTGTGCTCGTGTGCTAATCCTGTTGCAGCTAGCCGAGCAGTTTGGCGCACACGCGTGCACGCCCGGACTGGGACCTATGACAATGTGGAGGATCTCAAACACTTTCTGCTAGAATGCCCTGCATATGACCACTTGCGCGGTGCCTGCCCTAGTGTGTTCTATCCTGCGGGTACTGTAGATCGCTATGCTAACGAGTTGGTGCCGCGCATTCTAGACTGTGAGGATCAAGAGGGCTTGGCTGTGGTGGTTTATCAGATGTGGTTGTATCGCTCAGTGTTGCTGGGGTTGTCCCCTGACCATCAAAGTGTGCCAATTCAGCCTGAGGGTTATGTCCCTGTAGATGACGCCTTAGACGCTGTTGCTCCTAGCCCGTGATGAGTTTAGGTTACTTGACGAGTTACACATGCATCCTGTCACATTATTGGTTTGCTGCCGCCTTTATGCCGCCTTAGTTGCCCTGCCTATCTCTCTGGCTGTGTGATCTTGACAACATGCTTTTTGGTTGGTGTGCTTCTTCAGCACATGCTGTTGGCTGATTGGGGTGTGTCACTGACACACCGCAGATATAATCTTATGCTCAATCTGGAGAGACCCTGTGCTCAACGGATGGCCTCAATCTGCTACATTGTGTGCTCATCTTCTTTCGTCATGCGTTGACATTGTGCTCATTTTGGGGTGGCTCATACCATCTGAGATGGTGACTGGACCCACATGTAACTACTCTCTCTCAATATATATTGACTCAATTGAATCCATCTCAAGCTGCGGCAAATGCATTCAATGGGGTTCTCAAGCTGAGGCAACCCCGCCTCAGTGACATGCAAGCAGTGAAGGTGCATCCAGGAAGCAGAGCAGCCACAGCTATGTCTAGCTAGCTGTACTACAGCCTAGTAGGGTCTTGGTGTGGCATATGCCACATGCATGGGTAACATATTGATGTGGGTCTTGGTTGGTGTCATTCTGCACCTGCTGCGAGTTGACTGCTTGTCCTACCAGCAAGTGACAGCGCAATGTGGCATCCACTCAGCGCTGCGCTCCGTAAGAATTCTGGAAGCCTGTCACAGATTCGCACCGGCTACGGTCACCGCCTTGACAGCAACTTGCACCCTGCATTTCATCTGATGGACCCCTGAGGACCTCAGGAGTCCTCATGGGTCATACAACTCCTGGCCCAATGCAACACTTGAAATCAACTGTCGCAGGCTGCATCCATAGCAGAGCCACGGTACTGCAGTCCCTGTTGAACCCACTTGTAGCATCTGCTCTGTGAGAGTCACAGCAGCCTGTTTTACATTCTCAGAATCATCATGATAGAGTCTATCAGTGAAGGTCACAACAACTGCAACCCCAGGTTGCTTCTGGCAGCAACACGCAGCTGGTCCCACTTCACGCCGAGTAGCCGCTACTAGCGTCTGAACCAGCGCTGAACAGACTCAACATATATAACAGCACCATTGATCCAGCACGCATGCAACCATTGCATGATGCCCTGCATGCCCTCGCGGCGTGCGCACAGTTGGCAGCACACATCCTACTCCTGGCCATGCAGTGTCTCCTCCTGCACCACCTGCTTACTAAGCTCGGGATCATCAGCAGGTGCATTGCTGCCACCCCTTCCTGCCTCCACCCCACCAGCCTGCATTGCAGCAGATCCCCTAGCCTTATCCTGATGCCCTTCACCCTCATTCGCTGCTGCAGCAGCCTCCAGCCAGCGACTGGTATCCGGCTCTGTATCGCTGCTTGCAGGAGTGACGCCTGCAGTGCTGATGTTGGCCTTGGTGCCGCCCTGCCTGCCTTCGCGCATTGCAGCGAGCTCTTGGTCTGAGAGGTTGCCTGGGGGATCACCTGGCATGGGCTCACACATGGCTGCATTTTCGGCGAGGGGGCCTTTTGGGATGCTGGCCTTCAGCGCATGGGCAATGTTGGCATCACCTGTGGTGGTGGAACATACAGCAGTGCAGCATCATGCTGCACGATTGCATACACGTCTCAGGGTGTGGATACAGACAGAACGGCAGAAGTGTGTTGGAACAGCGACGGGTGGAACATGTGAGTGATGTGCTGCCGCACAGTACGAGAGGGATGATTGCCAGGCATTGGCTTGCACATGGCTGCGTTTTCGGCAAGGGGGCCCATGGTAACAGCAACTGAACCCGAAAAGGCTGATGCCAAAGTGTGCTGCAAGTCTTTCAGCTACAGCCTAATATCTGCCCGACCAATTCAGCAGCCACAACTTATTGAGTCCACACTTTGCGTACCTGCTGCCTGTGTGCGCCCCTGCTGCCCCTGCTGCTGCCCCATCATGCCAGGGCGTGGCTCGTGTCCACATCACCCATGATGGCATCGTGAACACATCTCTAGCGTCCGCACCACAGCTGCACCCTGAGGCCTTGACAGGGATTGTGCGTGCAGAGGCTGATGCACACGTTACCTGTACTTGTTCTTGCTGTAGCCCAACAACTGCCTGACCAGTTCAGCAACTACAAATTGACACAATGCGTACCTGCTGCCTGTGTGCGCCCCCCTGCCCCTGCTGCTGCCCCATCATGCCAGGCCTTGGCTCCGTGTCCACATCCCCCATGATGGCATCCCCAGCGTCCGTGCCAGACAGCTGCAGCAGACCGTCATCTTCAACTGGCAGGCAGCGCACAGTGACGATGCTGTTCGGGCCCATGCCACCACGCACTGCACAGGTCAGCATGCCATAGCTGCTGCTGCGGGGCATCAGCAGCCTGTTGGGGTGGCAGGGGTGGAGGCGCAGCAGTACGAGAAGAGCAGGCACGGCGGTGGTGGTGAGTGAAGCCCTGTGCAGTGCATAGATCACGCTCTCAGTGCCTGCTGCTGGAATGCGCTCAGTGACGATGCTGTTCGGGCCCATGCCACCACGCACTGCGCAGGTCAGCATGCCATAGCTGCTGCTGCGGGGCATCAGTGGCCTGTTGGGGTGGCAAGGGTGGCGGTGCAGCAGTAGGAGAAGAGCAGGCACGGCAGTGGTGGTGAGTGAAGCCCTGTGCAGTGCACAGATCATGCGTTCAGTGCCTGCTGCTAGAATGCGCACAGCGACGACACTCTTGGGCCCATGCCACCTCGCATGGCACAGGTCAGCACGCCATAGCTGCTCAGCAGCGGCTGCGAGCCATAAACGGTCTGTTAGGGGTGGCAGTGAAGCCGAAGGCAGAGTTGGCAGCGTTAGGAGGAGCAGAGGTCTGATTGGTACTCTTTTGAGGCAGTCTCTGTCTTTGATCAGTGTGGCGAACTGTGCCTGTAGGAATACTGCGTCATGAACAGCGTGCCTGCATGCAACTTCATGCTGCTGTTGCTAGCGCTGCTGCTGGCGGTGATCTAAAAGGCTAGTGGTGAAAAATGTTACTAAATGCATGTATGTGCATATTTCACACACAGCAGCATGCAAAATAGCATACGTACAACCCAAGTGGAGCAGCACCAACAGGCTTTCAGGAACATTGGATCCAACTGCATAGCTAGGCTGGCCTCAAACAACCATCACAGACTTTCTATGGATGGCTCAGATGCAGCCATGGAACTGCAAACATCGTCACCACATCTTGCTTCTCTTTCACGCTGCTGCTGCCCTCTGCAGCTAGCCCAGATGCTGTACAGCAGCAGCAGCACCCGCTCACCCGGAGCTGTTCCTGATGATCTGCGCGCCTGCGGGGCCGCGTGAGTGGTCGGGTGTCGTAGCAAGCAGATTGTGATGGTGTAGGCCCATGAATTTGTGCATGCTGGCCCTGTGCTTGATGCTGGAACAGCGGGTGGATGCTGGCACCGACAAACGCATCATGCGTGTTGCTGCTGATCGACGAGTTCAAGACGAGGTAGCGGCTCAATCGTAAGTGCGTTGAGTGCAAGATCTGCTGTGGAGCCGTATGGCGCTCGACATTTTGAGCTGGGAGCCCATAGTTACGTTTACGTCATCGCTGCTGCTGCGTGCGTTGCTGATGAGCCTGCATTTGTCGCTCATCAGTGAGGTTCCGTTTGAAATCTTGTCAAGGTCTTTGTCGAGTTCAGCCATAGGTGAAAAACACGGCAATGGGCACGCATTGGGCTGCATGCTGTTGAGTAGCCCTGTCTTCAGGATTGCAAAGAATCCAAGCAACAACAGATGGATCAATTTCAACACTTTCTGAGAGGTCGGCACGCTCGAGTGATTGTGACACGTCACTACCCAGAAGGTCAGGTCGTTCAAGTAGTTGCTGGCAGGTGGTCGGCTTAGCAAAGCCTAACTGGCAAGGCAGGCTGATAGCACCGTTCCAATCAACAAGCTTCAGGTTTATCGATGATTGAAGGTGTTTGCGGAGCATTCGCAACATTTTGCACTGCGGCAGGAGGCCTTTTAGCTTTCGTAAAGCACCAGGCTATTGCAGACTGCATACATAAAGAGCTTCCAGTGGAAACCAAGGTTGAATGAACCATTAGACCGTCATCTGGAGGTTGCTGCAAGCAACGATGGGTTCAGCAGCAGGTGAGATGCCTGCAAGTGTCGAGCTGTTGGGCTATTGCTTGCTGCTGAAGCTCTGTGGCAAAACTGCAATCCAAACCAGGCAAATGGTTCAAACAGATGTCCTCTGTTGCCTATCTTCATGCAGGGCGCTGCTGTTGGCTGGCGCTGCTGGTGCTACTAGTGACAGGCCTGGGCAGTGATGCAGCATTCCTGCAGAACCAGCTCCCGCTGGAGATATTGCTCACTACACCATCAGAGCTGCTGGATAACAGCACGGATTCTATCAAGGTTGAAGATGGGCAAGCTTTCATGGTGAGCCAGTGCAGGGCGGCACTTGAGCAAGTGGCAGCTGGCAGCAGCTGCTGCAGCTGCCATGCACTTGCTTTGCATCCGACCTGCCAAACATCTATGCAGCAACCAGTGAGCCGAGTTATGCAAACAAACTGACTGCTAATGCTGAAGAACTGGGGCTAAGCACTCAGCAATCAGGGGACGAGCGTGTAGATGCAGTGGCACGTCTGCATCTGCCAAGCCTAGAGTAGCAGCAGCCAACATGCCATTACCTTTGGAAGTTGCACCTCTCTGCCTGCTTGCGCTGCGATGTGGAAGCCACTGCAAGCTGTGTGCTTTAGGTGTGCTGTTACATCACCTGGTGCTGACATTGAAGGTTTCTGCTCATCTGTGCATGCCGTGTCCTGCAACGCTTCACGCTGCAGGCCGTATTCTCACGGCCAGTGATTGCACTTGGATCAGACTTTGGTAAACAAGCCTTGCCAGATACCATGGTGAGCTTGCAACACACAGCATGCGAGCAGCATACTAGACACCAGCAGCAGCAGCATACAGCAGCAGAGCTGTCAGCAGGTGGTTTCGTTGTCAGATACCATGGTGAGCGTGCAACACACGCAGCATGCGTGCAGAAGACTAGCCAAACCACCAGCAGCAGCAGGCATACAGCAGCAGAGCTGTCAGCAGGTGGTTCCCCTGCTGCAGTGGCACCACAGAAGCTAGTGTCCAGCAAGCTGCCAGCAGCTGCTCTGCCATCACACTCACAATCACACACACCAGCTTCCAGCTTGCAGTGAGTAATGGGTAGTTAGATGATGATGATGACACCAGCGTCCAGCTTGCAGGCACCACAGAAGCTAGTGTCCTGCAAGCTGCCAGCAGCTGCGTCTCCACCACACCACACATACCAGCTTCCAGCTTGCAGGATAGCCTGTCTGCTGACAACGATGTGGCTGATAGAGAGGCAGCAGACTGCCAGGGTCTCACAGTTACTAAAAACCACAGCAGCTGCCGGCTTGCAGGAGTGCCTGCTGGGTAATGTGTGGCTGCCGCGGATGAGAAGTTGACAGCAGTCGCAACTCCTTCGCAGACACCCATGCCACAGCACACAACGGATTGCAGGATAAGGATAGCCTTTCCAGCAGGTGTTGAGTCACCTGCTGCTGCAGTGTACCTACACAGCTGTGTGTTACAACATATTTGACTGTCCTCAATCTGCTGCAGGTGCCGTTCAAGGTGAACTGCCCAGTGCCTGGCATGTTCCGTTGGGTAACAACCAACATTGCACGCTGGGACCCGTCTATTGCCTGGCCTACAGACCTTGACTGCGAGATCACATGGAACGCAGCCATGAAGTCCTTTGATGGTGAGCAGCAGCACAGCAGCAGCAGGACAGCGGCACATCCATTCTGGTTACATCAGCAGCGCAGGATCAAACACTGCATGTTGTTGTAGAAGGCAGTAGTAGCTGAACAGCATGGCATACGTGGTCAGCCTTTCCTTGAGCAGTGTCTGCACATGGCTTGTGCTTATCATGCATGTGTGCATGTGTACCTGTGAACCTTGCAGGTGCACCTTTGGTGCTGCGTGGCCCGCGCAAGGTGCGCATAACGTCCAAGCCAATCACATTTGACGTTGCCAGCATTGAGTCTGCATCAGCAAACAAGGCCACAGACGACCAGTGGAATGCATACAGGGGCATGGAGGATGACAAGTTCCCTGAGGTGCCTCCTGACGGTAAGTGACAATGTTACAACCGTGCATGTAACACAAGGGTCCATGACAGCAGAGGTGTATTGAAGTCAATGACAAAAGTCTGTGTACTGCTGGAGTGCTTCTGTACGGTGATTTGGCAGTGACACACGCGGGCTGGTGTGGGCACTCCTGCAAGTTATAGGATGCATTTGGTTGCAACGGAGCAGTTACAAACAGGACACGTATGTTTGTCTGTTCCTGCAAGCATGTTGTTCTGCATGTGTTCTCAGTGTTGTTCAGAGTGGTGACAGTTGCGGAGGAGGGGAGGATGCTGCCACATCACTCTTGCTACAACAGGAAGCCTGCACACCCAGCTGCAGTTGTTTTCAAAACTGTGGTTGCCAGCAGCTGCAGAGCATGACGCCTTGCAGGACTCTTGATGGTAGGACTGACACTCTGCCTAATGCTTCGCCTTCGCTGTACTGCTGATTTCCTTCTGCTGTAGGCAACATCACCCTCACATTCTCGTACCCAGTGCTGCTATCAGCGCTGCAGTCCGCACTCGCAGTGGTGCCCTGCTGCGGCAGCAACGCAGGAAGCAGCCAGACAATCAAGGTGCTCCCATGTGGGCCACCTTATGTTGTGGTGGACCCCTTTGCACCAGCAGCAAAGCAGCTACAGCAGCAGCAGAACAGCACGTGTGCGGTGGTCAGGCTAACTCCTGGATTGCCTGCAAGCGGGGTGGCAATACTGAGGCTGCCTAAGGGTGTGCGCTACAACACAGTGTCGGGTCCCACTAAGAACGACACAGAGGTGTATGTGAGTAGCTATGGTTGGCAAAGTAGGGGGGACAGCGGTGTTGTATATGCACCCAAACCAGCAACAGATGATGGAGCCAGCAAAGAGGCCTGTCGAACAGCAGGGAGCAAGTTGGCATGGCTGAGTGATCTGTGCTTTGGTACGCAACTAGTCACATAGCTGTTCCATGTAGCTTCTGCTGCTGAGGTGGGGCCAAGTCAGACAGACAGACCGCCAACTTCACAACAGCTGCAACGCGCTTGCACACCACAATCACTTCTAGTGCTGATTTATGCTGATGTGCTGTTGTTGGATGGCTGCCTGCAGCTGTGGGGTCTGCGCCGCTTCCGCATCCCGCTGCGCACCAACTTCCAGCAGCCCACCAGAGCATCTGTCTCCTTGGAGCAGGAGAACACCATCAGGTAGGCAGCGCAGCTTCGTATACTCTGCATACAGCTGTTGTTGCACTGGTGTACTCTGGTGTCACACAGCAACACAGTGTATGCTAAGTGGCGGACAACTCTCTGCTCTAGACCTGCACCTGAGCAAGTGGCAGATACCGCTCTGCTTTGAACCTTGCAGAATTTTGGTGCAGTCATGTTCATGCACCTGCTCATGCATGCGTCTCCTGCCCAAGTGACGAACAATACTCTGCACCTAGACCTGCATCTGGGTTTGCACGGGCTGTTGCTGCAGGTCATGCACTTGCTCCTGCATGCGCCATCCTCCTTGCACGTATGCTGCGCAACAGCTGGCACTATTTCTGGCTTGTATGCTTGCAACCGCTGTTGCCTGCTGCTGTGGCTGCCAGATGGCTGTGCTACTGCTGATATCATTGCTGCTTCCAGTTCGTCACTCATGTTCACTTGCATCCTGTGATGCCTGCTGTGCATGTAGCTACCGGCGCCTGCTGATGTGGCTGCTACATGGCATTGCTGCAGCCCAACGCACGCACAAATCTCTGCTGCTTTACGTATGTCTGCGGATTTGTTTTGCTGTGCTGTGCCTGCAGCTGCCGCCGCCTGCTGATGTGGCTGCCACGTGACTCTGCTGCAGCCCAATGCATATGCATGCACACCTCTTCGCTGACGCGTGTCTGCCGATGGTCCTGCTGCGCCTGCAGCTACCGCAGCCTGCTGATGTGGCTCCCTCGTGGCACGGCTGCAGCCCACCACATGAACACATGTTTGCTGCTTTACGTGTGTCTGCTGGTGTGTCTTGCTGAAGAGTTTCTGCTGTTTTTTCTTGTTTTTTTGCCTGCAGCTACCGCCGCCTGCTGATGTGGCTGCCACATGGCACTGCTGCAGCCCAAAACACGCACTGCTGCAGCCCAGAACACGCACAAATATATGTTGATGTTTCTTTCGTATTTGCTCTGCTGCGCCTGCAGCTACCGCCGCCTGCTGATGTGGCTGCCACATGGCTGTGCTGCTGCTAAGCACAGCGCTGCTTCCAGTTCTTCTCGCACATTCACTTGCATTCTGTGATGCCTGCTTTGCCTGCAGCTACCGTCGCCTGCTGATTTGGCTGCCACATGCCTCTGCTGCAGCCCAACCCACGCACACATGTTTGCTGCTTTGCATGTCTGCGGATTTGTTTTGCTGTGCTGTGCCTGCAGCTACCGCCGCCTGCTGATGTGGCTGCCCCATGGCACTGCTGCTGACGTCAGCACTGAGGCGCTGAAGGCGCAGATGTACCTCTGCAAGTATGACGACCCCTACAAGTGGAAGACGCCCTGCAAGCAGGTGAGCACAGGTTTTCTGCCTAGCGTAGTAATTTGCGGCAAACATCACATAAAGTTTCTGATTTGTCCAGCTACCTGCATCGTAAATGGGATGCTTGTATGGTTTGAGTTGTGAACAGAGCTGAGGGCAATAGCTAACGTCAGCACTGAGGCGCTGAAGGCGCAGATGTACCTCTGCAAGTACGACGACCCATACAAGTGGAAGACGCCCTGCAAGCAGGTGAGCACAGGTTTTCTGCCTAGCGTAGTAATTTGCAGCAAACATCACATAAAGTTTCTGATTTGTCCAGCTACCTGCACTGTAAGTGGGATGCTTGTATGGTTTGAGTTGTGAACAGAGCTGAGGGCAATAGCTAACGTCAGCACTGAGGCGCTGAAGGCGCAGATGTACCTCTGCAAGTACGACGACCCATACAAGTGGAAGACGCCCTGCAAGCAGGGGAGCGCAGCTTTTACAATGCCCAGAGTAGTGGCCAAGGGAATACCTGCCACCACCCGCTGTTAGTGGAATACTTGTAAGCATGAGGCGAGAACATATACCTGCAAGGCAAGGCTATGTCATTGGTTGCACGGCATTACACGCCGACTGTGCAAACATATTTTGTTTGCCTGCTGGTACTGTACACCGTGTATCTGCGGCAGATCCCTTTCCAGCTGGAGCGTGTGAACAGGGGCCAGCTGCTGCTGACTGTGCCCAGCTTGATGCCACGTCAGCACTACCAGCTCAAGGTGGCAGGCAGCCAGGCGATTCGCGATGCGTACGGCCTGCCACTTGAGGAGAGCACGGCGTACTTCTTCACAAACGAGCCTGCCTCTGACTTGTCAATGCCAGAGCTGTCATCTTCATCGTCGGTGAGCAGGAGCAATCTAAAACGAGCCTGCGTCTGACTTGTCAATGCCAGAGCTGTCATCTACATCCTCAGTTAGCAGCAGCTTTGCTTGTGCCACAAGTATGTATCAGTGATACATACTTGCCACCATTACAACGTCAAACCACAGCATCATGGATCCTAGGATTAGATTCGCACGGCTTGCCACTTGAGGAGAGCACGGCGTACTTCTTCACAAACGAGCCTGCGTCTGACTTGTCAATGCCAGAGCTGTCATCTTCATCATCAGTGAGTAGCAGCAATGCTTGTGATACATAGTTGCCACCATTACAACGTCAAACCACAGCATCATGGATTCTAGGATTAGATTCATAAGGCTTTCCACTTGAGGAGAGCACAGCGTCCTTCTTCACAAACGAGCCTGCATCTAACCTTTCAATGCCTGAGCTTTCATCTTCATCCTCAGTGAGTAGCAGCTTTGCTTGAGATGCATAGTCGCCACCATTACAACGCCAAACAACAGTACATGGATCCTAGGATTTATTTCGTACGGCTTGCCTCTTGAGAAGAGCACGGCGTACTTCTTCACAAACGAGCCTGCATCTGGCTTGTCAATGCCAGAGCTGTCGTCTTCATCCTCCGTAAGTAGCACCATTAGCAATGCTTTAGTCACAGAGTCTCCACCAGTACTCTTAGAGGCTTACTGCAGCCAACAAGGGCACCGTGATTCCTAGGTTTAGGTTTGCCGGTTGCACGTTTTACAAATGAGCCTGCGTCTGACCTTTCAATGCCAGAGCTGTCATCTTCATCCTCAGTGAGTAACAGCAATGCTTGTGATACATAGTTGCCACCATTACAACGCCAAACAACAGCATCATGGATTCTAGGATTAGATTCGCACGGCTTGCCACTTGAGGAGAGCACAGCGTACTTCTTCACAAACGAGCCTGCGGCCGACTTGTCAATGCCAGAGCTGTCATCATCTTCGTCGGTGAGCATCAGCAATCTCAAACGAGCCTGCGTCTGACCTGTCAATGCCAGAGCTGTCATCTTCATCCTCGGTGAGTAACAGCAGTGCTTTAGTCACATTGTTGCCAACAATACTCTTAGTGGCGTACTTCTTCGCAAACGAGCCTGCGTCCAACTTGTCAATGCCAGAGCTGTCATCTTCATCCTCGGTGAGCAGCAGCAATTCTTAGGTGCTGTTGCCGCCATTATCGTCAGTGGCTTACTGCAACCAACATTGATTCAGATTCGCCTGCGTGCCACACAAATACAAGACAGGCACGGCTGCATGATGCCGTCAACTTACAATTTGAGCTTACGCTGCTACAAAACTGGTCAGGTCTGACGCTTCCTCCTTCCCTCCTGTCTGTGCCGCTGCAGGTGATGGTGTTTGAGCCTGATGCACAGCAGCGGCCACTGTCGTGGCCTGTGGTTTACAGGGGCAATGGCAGCCAGGACTGGGATGCGCAGGGTGTATCTGTCTGGACCTTTCAGGAGAAGCCTGCCCAGGGGCTGCGCGTGCTGGCTGCAGACTACTCATCACAGACAGTGAAGGCCTTAGGCACTCCAGGTGAGAAGAGTAAAGCGCTGGATTGACGCATGCAAAGCGTGCGCTGCTGTTGGCACAGCAGCTGCATGCAGCCAGCAGTGCACCCATAAATCCGCGTCTCGTTGGTGCGCTATCCGTTGCCGAGGTGCAGCAGCTCTCACCAACACATTTTGCTGTGATATCAACTGGTGTCTGTCGCGTGTTGTTATTGTGGCGCAGCCCAAAGCTTCAAGCGCTCCTTCAATGCACTGACCGCCAGCAAGGTGCCGCTGCATGCAAACCACACATCTGTATGTTGCTCACTTACCCTTGATCTGCTGTGGTTCTTTCCTGCAGCCCAAAGCTTCCAGCGCTCGTTCAGTGCTCTCACCACCAGTAAGGTGCTGCAGCTGTCTGGGAAGCCCGGTGTGCAGCTGCTGGGCACTCCCACGCGGTCCAGCTACGAGAGCCTGAGCAACAGGGTGATGGTGGTGCAGACCGACCTGCAGTACGCATGTGAGCACACATGGGATCGCTGGAGGCAGCATCAGAGGTGGCAGCTGCATGTTCTGTTTGCTGGTGGCCTACGGGCACCACATCTGTGCTGATATAAGCTAGACTGAACTGCAGTCCTGTCCGCGCCATGTGGTCAACTTCCAGCAGCGCTATTGGTCAATGCTTCATTTATACGCTGTCTGCTGACGTGAGCGCTGCTGCTGATGCGCATATGCTGCGACTCTCCTTTTCCCTGCTGCAGCCGTTGCCGTTGGCAGCAACATCACGCACTTTGTGACTCTCACGAGCCCTGCAGCCACCCCCTTAGCAGGAGCCAAAGTCTCCCTCACGCTGTACAGATGCTGCGGAGAAGCGCCGATCCCCGGACCATCTTGCACTACTGGCAATGATGGCATCTGCTCCGTTGATATCAAAGCCATGGTGCAGAGCAGCTACAACACGCTGTCTGGCCTTGTAGAGGCGAAGGGGCACGGCACGCTTGTCATTAACAGTATATCAACGCCGTCATATTATGAGGATGAGACGCTGCAGTATCCCTATGTTGGGGAGCTTGTGAAAGACCGCAGCATTGTGATGCCTGGAGATAAGCTGCACATCACAGGTGGGTTAGTAATGTAGTACCACAGTAGAATTTCAAACTTGAAGTTGTGCTGGCAATTTTTTTGGCGGAAAGACGTGGTACGTGTTCGTTCAATTGTCAACATATCAGGCACGATGGTTTGCTAGTACTTGTGTGACTGCATGCAGCAAGTGTGGTTACTTGCATGGTGCACGCATACTCCCTCTGTAAACCTCTGACTTGCCATCTGCCCAACAGCCATCCAATTACGGCATGAAGAAGTACTGAGCGTAAGTGCTGCTGTGTGTTTCGTGTTCTGTTGGCCGTGTTTGCAGGTTTCCTGCAGGAGCGCAGCGGCAAGGGCGATAGGCTGACACTGCCAAAGGGCCCGTCCACGGTCAACGTAACAGTCATGCCCAGCTTCTCAGGCACAGCAGATGACACACCACTTGTCATTCCGGTCAAACTCAACGCGTCATATGGCAGCTTCCATGTTGTTATTGATGTGCCTGCGGGTGCCAAGCCTGGCCAATACTCGCTCAACTTGAACGTTCCAAAGACAAGGTCTGGCGCAGCAGCAGCAGCTTCTGTTAGTGATGATGATAACAGCGCCAGCATTGCATCTGAGTCGTTTACAGTTGGCAACCCCAGGCCACCTACAGCCACGCTGAACATCACTGTACCAGACTGGGTAGGTGGCGTTTCGCTTGGTTCGCTGCTGAAGTTGCTGCTTGCTGAAGGAATTGCTGTTTGAAGGTTATCGCATTATAGCCTCTTGTTGATAGTATGCATAGTGTATAGCATGTTTTGTGTAGAAATGCCAGCACAGCATCTTGAGTCCTACTGTTAGCGGTGCACGGGTGCAGGCCTAATCCACCTTGCAACTCCTGCTGCTGCTGCTGCTGCTCAACCCCTGCCTGGTGCTGTTTTGCCTTCCCTGCTGCAGTCTCCACCCACCAGCACCGTCAAAGTGCTCATCAAAGCCAGCAGCTACCTCGGAGCCGATGTATCAGGAGCCAACATCGACATATCATGGTCGCTGCCGCTTGCCACAGGCTCCCTGAACGTCACAACAGATGCAAAGGGCCGAGCAGAGGCCAGCATTCCCCTGGGACAGCTTCCACCACAGAATGCCAGCAGCCTGGGTGATCAGCTGAGCCTGACAGCGCTTTGGATTGGCCCAACAAGGGATCGCATTGAGGAAACAGCATCTGTCAGGTGAGAAGTCATAGCAGTCTTAATGCTGTGCTGCAGCTCTGTGACTGTTTGGCATACCAACAGCATGTGCCTGCACCACAGTGCACACTGGGCAGTCCAAGAAACCCAAGGCACTTTCATCACTCAGGCATAACCACAACTGCATGGCTTTCGTTGCTCCCTCTTTGCGTTCTCCTCTGTCCAATCTGTTTGCAAGATTGCTGATCTGCCTGTGCAGGTTTATAGCTGGCCCGCTGCCCCGATTACTGCTCTGGTATTTGTTCTCTCTCGACACCATGCCCTGCTCTGCTGATTGAGTGATTGCAGGATTTCTAACGGGCCCGTGCGAGTGGAGCTGACCCGCTCCCCCAACACAGACGTCCCAGGTGTCCCCTTCATCATGTCTGCACGCACTTGGCTCAACGACAAAGACGGCAGCCAGCTCGAGGGCGTCACCGTCGAGGTTTACCTGAAACCTAACACCTCCGAAAGCCTCGTCAACTGCTCGTCTGCGGCTAACGCGCAGCTGCGCGCACAGCGCTGCCAGATTGTCAGCGGAAAGGCTGCGACAGCTCAGCCCTGTGCTATAACGCTGCCGTGCGCGGCTGATTTGAAGCTGGTGGCGTGCGCGGTGTCGTATGCGAATGGGAGTAAGGTGCTGGGCGTCGATGAGCAGGCGGCATGCAGCGAGACACCGATTGGCAGGAACCAGAGCGATTGGGAGTTTGCTCCATGGGCATTCCTTCCTGAGCTAGGTCTGCTGAAGGACAGGCAGGTAGGTGACCGTGTGTACTGGTTGTGGCATAGTGACATGGGATTAAAAACGTTTAGGTGACCAGCGTCTTTGAAGCTGCTGGCCCATTGGCTGAGGTGCGCATACATCTGCTTCTGTTATGCATGAGGTGGATATGCTTTGATCATGGCAGCAGTTTGAAGCAGAGAATGCACCTTACTACTGTCGCACCTCTTTGGCAAGTGCATAGGTTGTACTCGGGTGGCAAAGCTCGTGGATAGTAATGTCCATGCAGCATGAGCGTTGGCCCACTCATCCATTGGTTGCCGCCAACCAACGTCCTTCAAAATAGATTGCCAGCTGCTCACTTACTGCGCTTGCTGCCGCTGGTTGCCATCCTTGCAGAACTACACCATTGGATCCACAGCAGTACTCAGTTTCATGAACCCCTACTGGCGCCCCGCAAGCGGCCTCTTGGTGTGGGGCAACATGCGCCTGCAGAAGCAAAAGGCCGTCTCAAACATCCCTAAAGGCCCCAACAGCATCTCAATTACAGTTGGCGAGGAGTGCCTCGGAGGATGCAAGGCGCATTTGGTGCTGTCACTCCCTCGTCCCTCCGCTGCAGAAACCGCACAGATAGGCCCTAACATGACTCCCATGCAGCTCAAGCTGCCAAAAAGCAAGCTGTTTAACCCACTGGCTCCTGCAACCGCCAGTGCGACGGTTTACCTGACTGTGTATGAGGACAACAGGCTGAATGTGACAGTCAAGGTTGTGCCGTTGGCTGGGGCTGCGGCTGCTGCTGCGCTGCCAGCAGGGCTGTTCAAGACGAGTGCTGTGGGTATCGGAGGGCAGGTGGTGCCTGTGATGAAGTCGGATGGCGAAGCAGAGATCCAAGTGAAGGTGAGCTCAGAATGCATCAAGTGTGCCCTGCAGTAGTCATGATAGAGTGGTATTGCTTAGAGACAACTGGTGCCTGTGATGAAGTCAGATGGCGAGGCAGAGATCCAAGTGAAGGTGAGCAGGAGGTGCAGCAAGCTGGTGTTGCTGTGTGTGCAGGGTAGTGTGGAATTGCTTAGAGACAAGTGGTGCCTGTGATGAAGTCAGATGGCGAGGCAGAATGTTAAGTGAAGGTGAGCAGTAGATGCAGAGACAGCAATTGTGTGCAAGGTAGCATGCTGTGTTTTGCAGTCAGGCAGTCCAACTGGACTTCAGCAGCTGCGTCTTTCAGTGGAGTATGAAGGTATTGTGCTAGCCGGGACGCTCAAGCAGCACAGCACCATCAGTACCTCGTCTGCTCATGCATGCCTGTGTGTTCTGCAGCCATGTCTCTGCAAGTAACTGTCATGTGAACGCTACTGTTTCTGCTGTTGTGACGCAGGTGACTGACGCCCTGACTGGCAAACCTGCAGTGGACGCAGAAGTGACGGTGTTGGTGGTGGATGAGGCAATCCTGGCACTGCTGCCATACCCCCTGCCGGTGAGCAGCAGCATCAATTCGGTACAATGATTGAACTGATTACTTTTGCAGCCTGCATTGAACACGTCCGTGATGGTGGTCGTGGTGGAAGAGGCCATCCTGGCGCTGCCGCCATACCCACTGCCGGTGAAGATTGATGTTGTGCTGCGCTGAACCAGTAGCATACCTCACTGCGGTGGTATGGTGGATATCGAGGCCACCCCGGCGCTCTGTCCGCATCCCGTTGCGGCATTTGTCAGACTCTTCTGCCAGACTGAATCTTCATATGTAAGCGGCCACCTCACACGAGCACGCAACGGACCCATGCTGAGAATGCTGATTTGCATGCTGCATTGCTTGCAAGATGTGCCTGCAGGCTGGTGGCCTACCCCTATGTGTCCTTAATCAAGGAGATCAACGAGTGCCGTGTTCTTCAATACAATACTTTTTTTGCATGCTGTATTGCTTGCAGGATGTGCCTGCGGGGCTGGTGGCCTACCCCTACGTGTCCTCCTACATAAAGGAGATCAACGAGTGCCGCAGCAGCAGGTCCAACATCAACATCACCTTCAGCACGCTGCAGCGCCGTCTGGCCCTTGACCCCTGGCTGCCCCTGGTCACCACCGTCACACCATCTGCGGTGAGCGTTATTAACACATTGTGACTGTTACTAATGCTGCTGTTGTCTGGTGCAGCATTATGTCGGGACTTGCTCATCATAACAAACCACAGGTGCAGCTGGCAGCGAAGCACCATGATGCATTTCTTGTGTAAAACCTGAGCGCCAAGGATCAAAAACGTCCTATACATGGTATGATTATTCTGCTGACCAACGCTGTTATCTTTGCTGGTGTGACCACATGTGTGTGCTCTCACTCAATGCCTGCAGTACACTGACTATGCTGGTTGGGGCTACCGCACCAAGTACGCTGCAGCCTCCCCGGTAGACAGCAGCGATGCCACGTATCTGCGTGGCTTTACCAACTCACTGACCATCACACCATTCTACACATGGGGCCTGTCTCAGCGCTACCCATCAGGTAAGGATGCAGCTGCAGCTGCCGGCTGCAGTGTAGGGTGGCTGAGATGATGGGAAGATGTTGCACATGCGGTGGTTGTTTGCTGCTCAAATGCACCAGCAAGAACGCATTGTCTGCACGTTGCATTGCATGGTGGGTAAAGGCTTGCTTGCTGCACAAACTGCCACATACTCCAACGTATGCCATGCCGTGTGCTGACATTCCTGTGCTTGCATTGTGTGCAACATACAGGGTCCAAGGGCAATGGTGATGCAAGCGCACAGCTGCGCCTGTCATCCGAGTTCAAAACAGTCCCTGTGTTCACCATCGTCCAAACCAAGACCGACGGCTCAGCGAGTGTGCGCTTCAAGCCACCACCAAACCTTGGCACCTTCAATGTGCGCGCCTATGCAGTGAGCAAGGGCAGCACCAGTCAGCCCAGCAAGTATGGCGCGAATGAAACGCAAGCTATCGTGAGGCGCCCCATCAGCTTGACCGCTTCGACTCCACAGAGCGTCAGAGTTGGCGATGATTTCGAAGCTGGGGTGATCGTCTCTTCACCCGACACTGCTGGACCAATCACAGTTGAGGTGACAGCACAAATGGCAGCTGCCACAACCGCTGTTGACACAACCAGCAATGCAACAAAGGTAGCAGGAGCAGTAGGTGACGGCTCCCTGGTGCTGCTTCCTTCTGATGCTGTGGTGCAAACCGTCAGCTTGTCACCCCAGCAGCAGCAGGTCGAGGTGCGGTTCAGGTATCAAGCGAAGGCAATCGGCATGGCAGGTCTGCGCTTCGACGCACGCGTGCCGAGCATCGCATCCGTGGATGCCGCAGACGCAACGCAGCAAGATGTGCTGGTGCAGGGGCAGCAAGGTGCGGTGTTTATTGCCACATCATTTGCGCTGCAAGCTGGCAGCAGTGTGAATGGCAGCAGTGGCAGGCAAGAGGGACTGGAGCTGCCAGATGCTACACCTGGATCTGGCACGGTTGAACTGCTTGCAGGAGTTGGCTACCTGCCAGCTATCAAGGTAGGGCTCAAGATGCTTGTGCACGGTGCACATTATGATACATGCTGTAATGTTAGTGCTTCCAGTTGCATGCATGTAAGCGCATGCTCGACTGCTAGCAACTACTGCTTTGCTGATGGATCACAGCAGGCGTGGCAGCTTCAATGCTGCAATCTAATCCCTTTGCAGATTGGTTGCATGCCAATCAGCCTAACTGCCTCCAGCTCCACTAACCCTGCTGTGCCGCTGCTGTACGCATACATGTGCAGGCATCCTACAACGCCCTTGTGCAGCAGCAAGCACGCAGAGCAGCAGATTCCGACAGCTTCACACCCTCTGGACCTGATGCAGTATGCACCGCACTTCTGCCAGCCTACTTAGCCCGCTACAGCCCGTCCACTGCAGCCATGCTTGCAAGCGCCAGCAGCAGCAAGCCCGGCACGACACCGCTCGTCTCACTAGCGCAACTCAACGCAAGCGCATCAGCCGCCAACTTGGTCACAAGAAAGTTGACCAAGAACAATCCGATGATGGGATTGTTATACTATGTCCCCGAAGGGGAAGACGCAGGCTCATCCTCTTTGCCGCTGAATGCATGGGCGGTTTGGCTAGCCGAGCAGGTGCAGCAGAGCACACTGCAGGGGCTGGCGTTTAGCGGCAGCGTCAAGACTGCTGCTGCTAGCTGGAAGGCGGCAGCAGAAGAGACGCTTGTGAAGCGTGCTAAGGACGCCCGCAAGCCTGATCACGACGAGTCATGGTACAGCTATGCCCCTGACAACAAGCCTTTGTTGATGTAAGTAAAGGCCGGGAACAGCAGTGGGGGCACAAATATGCGTGTAAAGCAGCCAACAGCAGGGACTGCCAATTACTGAACGCCCAGCCACCTTCTCTTGCATATACAGTGTGACGCGCTGGTTCTGCTACTTGGGCGTGTATTCATACTGCCTGCAGATTGGCATAGTTGCACAGTTGGCTGGTGTGACAGTGCTGTGCTTTCAGCCAGCCCTCGTTCAGCAGCTAGTTACTGCTTCTCTTAAAGTGGTCATGCCTGCCTCCAGAGCCACCGACCTCATGAACTGGTTCACTTGCAGGTACATGGACTTTGAGGAACTGAGCTGGGGACGTCTGGCGCTTGGCCCTGATTGGACCCCCAAAGGCGTCAGTAGCGACGTAACACGCGACCTGTCACTGCCAAGGCTTGTCACTGCTGCCACAACACCCCGCAACATGAGCCTGGGTGGGCAGGCACGCACTGGCCTGGTCTTGACGCAAGTTGTGAAGGCGGCCGGCAAGTCTACGTCAGGCCTCACAGTTGCAGATGCGAAGGCAGGGATCGACAAGCTGGTGAAGCTGATGTTGGGCAATGTCAGGGTGTCTGGACGCACAGCGTATCTAACATCGGATCCTGGGTCACCGTCAGCGGCTTCGCAGGAAGATCAGGCGTTTGCGCTTGCATTCTTGGTTCAGCAGGAGCTGCCAGCAGCGAGGGAAGTGCTTCCAAAGCTTGCTGCGTACATCTCAGGTGGCCAGGCAAGCATTGCCAGCAGCAGCGCCGCAGCAACGTGTGTGAGTTTTGGTGGTACAACACCTGGAACAGTAGCTGCTGCGTTGTCATCTTATGACAAATCAAAGGGCAGTACCAGTCCGGATGCCAAGCTGGTGGTTACTGCTATCAGCGGTGGCGTCAGTATAAGCAGTACAACTGGAACAGCAGCAGCACCAAAGCAGGCGCAGCTCATGAGTGCATCGTTCACGCCAACGACAGCAGGCAGCATTTCCAACAGTACAGCCCCTTGGTCAGCGCTTCCTCCTAAACCCAAGCTGCAGTTTGAAGTGAAGGGCTCAGCTGGTGAGGTTTCTGTCGCAGCGGGGTTGGACTTCACACCTGCTCAGCTGCTGCCGTTCCCGTCCTACCGCGGTCTCTGGGTTGAGCGCGTGATCCAAACAGAAGCAGGGGAGGGAAACCTGGCTGCCACAGCGCTGGCAGACGTTGTGACGGTTACAGTGCAGCTCACGACACCAGATGCGCTGGGATCTGGCGTTGTGGTTGAAGTGCTGATGCCTGGTGGGCTCGAGCCAATCGATCCATTGGTGTATAAGGATGCTGCAGCAGCAACGCAGTGTGATTTTGGCGACAGCTACTTCTCACGCTGGTGGTGCCCTGCACAGTCTACGTTGCGCTCTGTCGTTACGTTTACGTTTGGGTACCTGGATGCTGGGACAGTGAACTTGAAGTTCAAGGCGATTGCAGCGACACCTGGCACGTTCGTGCTGCCACCTGTCAAGGCGTACTCTGTGCAGCAGCCAGAGCTGATGGGATTGAGTGCAGCAGGCCAGTTCACGGTGTGCCCCAACAGGCGGGGTGCGAATGCAGCGGCAGCAACAACAGGTGCTGTGAAGACGCAGGGTGCAGCTGCCTTTGCAGTGTGTGCTGCTGGTGCAGCGCAGCAAGCACTGCCAGCTGCAAAGAGCTGCCCGGGTAACTGCAACAGCAACGGAGTGTGCAACTTGCTGAGTGGGGCGTGCCTGTGCAACGCAGGATTCTCTGGGGCATCCTGCAATGTGTACAGCGCAGCGTGATTGTGGTGCAGTTGTGCACCTGCACCTTATCTAATGGTGCGGCAGTGATGGCTTAGCACTGGTTTTAGTAGTGGTTGTCAGGTTGATTATGGCAGGTATGAGAAGTCCGTCATGCTGTTGTGATTTTGACGGCAGCAAACGGTTGTGTGGAGGTTGCAATAGGCATGAGGTACCAATGGGGAGAAAGCGACCCTGCCTGCACTTCACCACATGCACTGCCTGAAGCAGCAGGTGCGCGATATGGCATGCGCATATGGCATGCATGCCTGTAGAGATGTAGGGTGGGTTCTTATGACGCTGCAACTGCGTTTCATGTTTGATGCCGCTTGAGGGCTGGCTGCACAGCAACTCTGTACGTGGATACTGCAATCACTATGCAAGTTTGATGGAACATGGCTGCTGCAGCTGCTTGCAAGAGCAGCGTGCAGGCATGTGGTTTAGGAGGCAGTATCATCACATGAGTATGTTCGAGCTGCAGGTTTGTTTGTTACAAGTGATCAGAAAAGACAGGACTAGAGATTTGACAAGCAAGGTATGGAGCCAGCTACACTGGCCTATCAGGCATGTGAAGCTCTCAGGGTGAAGGCTGTGTGTAGCAATGGGCTGGCATACTGCAGGTTCACCAGGTCTGTGCTGCACTGGAGCAAACCTTGAGCATCTTGTTGGTTTTTGAATTGGTAGCTTGGGTTTTGATGATCCTCACACAAGATGTTTGCCTCCGTAAAAAGCGGCCAGTATCGTCAGCGCTTTTTGTCAGGCCGGAGGTTGTTACAAGATGACAATTTATTACTCTGTTGCACAGCTCTGCTGTGCAGATGCTGCTGCTGCAGCATGGTGCGTGGTTGTTGAGTTGTGTGTGTGTGTGCGCGCTGGGCTGGTCGCTGCAGGAACCTCACTGCAGTTGCTGGCTCAAATCGGGAGAGCTGCAGCATGGTATTTGCGCCTCACACGCTGTGCCATTGTTATGGTAGCAAGTCGGCTGCTTTCGCAGAAATGAGCCTGGGCTTAGCCTACGCGTCCGGAACGCAGGCAGGCAATTTGATGGTGTATGCAGGGGTTGGAGCTGTTGCAATTTGACTGCTTCTATGGTTGCAGTACAGTGGTAGTGCTGCATGTCAGATGGAGCTGCAGGCTGTTGAACAGGCACTGCCAGCCGCTGAATGTCACCATGACAAACGTATGCTTTGAGGTTGGCATATGTGGCACATGTCAAGTGCATGACTGCATGACTGATGCACTCGTGATGTAACATGGCACTGCTGAGCTTATGGACACTGTCTGACAGTGAGTGCCAGCACATGGCCTCCAATGCACTACCATGCTTAGTGCAGATACGCTTGCAAGGCAGCCTCCTCTGCCGCAGCACACTGTGCTGGCAGCAGCTGTGCAACATCCTGACGAGCCATTGCACTGCCTGTGCACAGGATCCTTTTAATTTGCAATAGTGTAGAGGATCCAGTGAAGCGTATCCGCATGTTTGCTCGACTGGGCATGTTGAGGCGATGGCTAGGGTTTGCAACGGTCAATGACAGTCAACGCCCAGATGCTTCGCCAAAGCACACACATGCTATAAAAATAGATGCAAAACCACTGATTGTTTATCATACCGCGGCAATCAGGTATCCCGTACAGCCAGTGCTACACCTCAGGACTGCTACACCGTGTTAGCACCCACGAGTGCACGCAGTCACAGCGTCTGGTCGCTTTCACCAGCCTGAAGCTTTTTTACAAGGTACATGTGGCTGTTTAGAGGTTTGCTGCTGTTCAGGCTTCCCGCTGCCTGGCAACTATCTGCAAGATGGTGCTTCCCCAGCTTTCTATCAAAAGATACTCAAACGCTGCATGCCAGACCTACCTTCCGACATGAATGTCTCATACGGCGGCGTCGCTTGCCTGTACATTGGTGCATTGCAGGCCAGACACAAGATGAAGACAGCACTACTTCTACTGTTGGTGGTTGGGATATGGCAGTGTGTAGCAACTGGAGGCATCACGTGCCCTGCCACACCTGCTTTCAATGGATGCTTCAAACACAGCTGCGAGCACCTGATGACCTCGATCATCTGCACTGCGTGCGGCAATGGCTATGTACTGGTCAAGGCTGGGACAACAGGCGCACGCTGTGGTGAGCAGCAGCTGCCTCCATTATCCTGCAAGCAGCTGTTCAATCAAACAGCACACCCGGTGTTCAGTAGCATGCATAGGCAGATAGCAAAGACTCTGTGCCAAACTGACCTGCTGTGTGCTGCACTGCTTCCCCACCTGCCTGTTCAACTGTGTTTCAAAACTGCACAGATTGTGCACCAGGATTTGGAGGAAAAGGGAACCATGCCATCTGCACGCAGTGCCCAGAAGGTACCCAAGTAAGTAGCTACTGCTTGGCATGCGCCTTTTAGTATATGCTGTGAGGCAGCACCGTGTTGGGTGTAGGTTGGAGGTGGAGCATGGTTCCGTGATTGACCAGCAACGCACAGCAGGACTTGCTATGTGCCTGAGACAGTTGAATATGCCGTACTACAGCATCTGGCTGATGCCCTAATGCCGCAACTGCTGGTGTGCAGGTGGCTAAAGGAGGGCCCAAGTCCTCGTCATCATGCTACAACTGTGAGTGCAGCTTGCATCGCTGTTTTGCCACACAAGCGCTGCTCAGCATGCTGCAGCAGCAGGGCGCAACCACCAAGTTGTGCCATGTTCAAGCAAGGGTATCCCAGCCCACTGTCTGCTCGTGTTGCATGTTGATCAATAACAGCTAATCTGCAGCAGCTGATGTTGCTCACTCCACCCGCTGCGGTACATGCAGGCCCTGTCACCACAACATTTGACGAAGAACAAGAGGACTGCGTCTGCCCAGCTGGAACGTACAGGTAAGATTGCGGCAGCTGCTACAAGCAAATACCCTCAGGGTATGTAGGCTACATTCAACTGTTTTACACAGAGATTCAAGACCTGTGATGATGCAGACAACAGCCTGCAGATACAGCGCGTACTACGCTGGCAGCTCTGCCAGTGCTGGCACAAGTAAGGAACAGCAGTTTTCCTGCAAGCTGTGTCTGGCGCAATGACAGCAATCTGCTTGGTACTCTTGCTAACTTGCTGCATGCAGTCTGGTGGTACAGTCGTTTGTCACAACCAACAACATGCTGTCAAAGCGAGGCAAAAACCAAGCTGCTGCTTTGCGTGTGTCCTGCAGGGCACGTGACCCAAAGGCCGGCCAAGGAATTATGCCAGTCAGGTGTGACCCTGCAAGGGCCCCAAGCAGTTTGCCGCTGTTTCCAACAACGTCCTGTCCAAGTGCTCCCTGTGCCGTGATGGCAAGGTTGTCAACAATGCCCACACCTACTGCGTAGATCCCACACACCCTGATGCCTTTAAGGAATCGAAGTCCAGGTCCCTCCTGCAAGCAGAGGAACCCAGCCAGGACATCGCCACGACCCCACAGGACATCAGCGTTCCAGAGCCCCTGCCTCAAGCTCCTGCAGGAGCTGCAGCTGCAGCCACGAATGAGCCTGATGTTGAACACCAGTTTGAGGTGCTTATGGACTTCAGCAGTGCTGGATGTCCTGCAGGAGAATTAAGGGGCGCAAATTTCCAGGAGGATGCACCAGCTGCAGAGATGAGCGTTGGCCGCATGCTGCTGGAGGAAACTACCACGCAATTCCAGCAAGAGATTGCTGGCATGCTTGCTAATGACAATGCCATTCACTTTGAGTAGATAGGGCATGGCTTGAGTGCATTTGTGCAGCTGCAGCGTTTGAGATGTGCTGTTTCATTGTGTGCTGCTTGATGGCCAGGCCACATGTAGATGCATGTTGTGGATGTTTCTGGTCATGCGGCATGCACCAAACCAGGTTGATAGTATCATACTGCAGCAGAACGCAGGTGCCACATACTGTACAGAATCCTTGAGCAGTGCCTGCAATCGTTCAACGCCCCAGGCTGAAGCACAGCTGGCATGGCACAACCGCTGTGTAAGTGGTATCATGCCTGCTTTTCATACAAACGAATTGCTGCCAGCACTGCAGAGTTTGCAGTAGCCTACTGGCATGCCATGGCTGTGACTGCCGCTGTTGGTAGGAACAGTACAACAGTAGCCATCATTGTTTCGGCGCTGAAGAAGTGCAGGCGGTGTCTAAAGAGTGGAGGAGTTACACGTAGGCTGTTCACCATCTCAGATGGCATGCACCACACAGTATGCCTTCTTCTTTGAACAACTGGCATGTGTTATGAGTTGCATCAATGTCTGCACCTCCATCTTCTGTGCACCACAAACAAACCCGATGCATTATAACCCTCTAGCTATCCAGCAGATAGCTATCCAGCAGCGCGGAAGCATTGCTGGTGAGCAGCAAGTTCATAATGTCAATGGCTACTAGCTGGACTGTGGGTTCTACGCTCACTGACCGGCAGTGCCGGGTCACCGTGAACCAATTTATGCCATACTGCTGGCAGCAAACCATACTAACATCAGCCGCAAACATCTACACAATCATTCAATGATTGTGTAGATACGATCACAAGTTGTGCATATACGATCACAATGTCTATCGCAGCCTTGGCAAGGCACGACAAGGCACCAGTCATGTTTGCATGCAAAACCTCATAAAGCCCAGCAGTGCTGGGCTACCGCCATTGCTTATGTTGCCATCTCGGCTCATAGCTGCTGATCTGCCTCAGCCTGCAGGTCATCTGCCAGCTGCACTGCAGCACCCTCCCCGCTGCTAGCATGCAGCACTGCCCTGGGCCCCACATCCATGCCAGCTGCATCCGTTGCATCTGCATCTGTGGCAGCCGCTGCTGCCTGCAGTGCACGCTGCAGCTTGGCCACATGCTCCTGCTGCTCTTGCAGGTGCTGCTGGTAGAAGGCACTGCAGCAAGCAAGTACAGAAACGCAGCAGGTGCACGACAGACAGCAGATGCTCAACATCAGGATACAGCCAAATAGTTGCAAGCCCTGCTGCCTAAGCAGGATTGTTCAAGCTGTGCATGAATGGCGTGTAAGCGCGCTTAAACAGGTGCGCAACAATAGTGTGGTGCAACAATAGTGTGGTGCAACAATAGTGTGGTGCAACAATAGTGTGGTGCAACAATAGTGTGGTGCAACAATAGTGTGGTGCAACAATAGTGTGGTGCAATCAATAGTGTGGTGCAACAATAGTGGTGCAAATAGTGTGGTGCAACAATAGTGTGGTGCAACAATAGTGTGGTGCAACAATAGTGTGGTGCAACAATAGTGTGGAGTAACAATATGTGGTGCAAAAATGCAACAATAGTGTGGTGCAACAATTGCAACAATAAACAATAAACAATAAGTGGTTCAACAATAGTGTGGTTCAACAATAGTGTGGTGCAACAATAGTGTGGTGCAACAATAGTGTGGTGCAACAATAGTGTGGTGCAACAATAGTGTGGTGCAACAATAGTGTGGTGCAACCGTTGTGCTCTTAGCAGGCTGCAAAGAATTGCTTTGCCACAGTAAGCATCCAAATCCCAACACCAGCCTGGTGCCACGGTGGCTTGCCAGAAGGGCAGCAAATGATAGGGCTACTCACTGCTTGTCATCAAATGCCTTCTGGTCTGCTGCCAGGCCCTCCTGCTCCTGCAGCAGCTGCTGAGCAAGCATCACACGGTCCTGCTCCAGCGCACGCCACTGCTGCTCAAAGTCCTGCAAGGAGAAGTGACATAAAGGAGAGGCGGCATGAGAAAGTTACAAGCAACAGCTGCTGCGCATACATTGCAGCTAGTTTATAATGCAGCTGCAGCAGGTGCTGCCGCAGCACGCACAGTGTGCGTCTCCCAGATGAAGAGATAAATTCACAGCTGCGGCATGCTTGAGTAAAGGCATTGGGCCATTTGATCCGTGTCTAAACAACACAGAGGCACCGCCACAGCAGCTGCATGCCCATCCTGCAATTGTCCGCTGCATGCTGTGTTTGCTACATGCATCCAGTGCTCTGAAGTAACAACCGTCTAGTAGGTGTAGCTAGCACGCAGTACACTGTATTACAGCTACAGGCTGTTCCTGCAAGCAGCTCATGCTGTCAACAGCAGTAATGTTACCTGCAGCTTCTTGAATGCCTCAAGCGTTCCCCTGCCTAGGTTGAGGCTGTTAGTCTCACACTCCTGGCTGTCTGTATGGGTGAGAGCAAGAGTGGCAGCAACAGCAGGACAGCATAGGTCAAACAACGGCTGACAGGCAGCATCATGCCATGCGCTCAGTGAACAGGGCAAGTCTTGAGCGGCCCACATTCCAGTGTGCTCATGAATACGCAGGACGCAAGGATTGGGTGCATGGCATGAGAAGCGGATCCAGAGCATTCAGACCAACAGTGGCAGCTGCAC
Source organism: Tetradesmus lagerheimii (assembly GCA_902809745.2). Taxonomy (NCBI): domain Eukaryota; kingdom Viridiplantae; phylum Chlorophyta; class Chlorophyceae; order Sphaeropleales; family Scenedesmaceae; genus Tetradesmus; species Tetradesmus lagerheimii. The sequence continues at coordinate 105,317 of CADDIJ020002572.1, read as the reverse complement.
AGGACAGTTGAAGGAGTGGTGAGTCACAATGAGTCATGGTGAGTCAGCAATGTTGAGTGCTGATGCTCTTGACACTCATGCTATGGAAGAGCATCAGCAGCAAGACCGCTGCTAGTGCTTGCTACGAGAGCTGGCTTCATATTGTGGCCATATACATATCCCAATCACACTGGTTCAGAGCGCACTTCCCTGCTGCTGTGCAGCCTGGGCTCTGTGATCATAACAGCTACTGTTCCTGCAAGATCTAAGAACCCTGCTGCTGTTGTTGTAGAGGCAGAAGGATTGCCACCTGTGGCCACGTGGTGCGCTGCAACATAAATATGTGGCTTGCAGGATAGCCCATGCACACGATGGCTACACTCCTGCAGCTACTACTGCATGCAGTGCAGCGCTACTAGTGCTGAGGCAAACAGCAATACTGCTGCTTTTGCAACTGCTGCTGCCGCAGCAACAACTGCTGCACACCTTTGGTCGTCTGGCGCAGGTCAAGCTTGAGCGCCTCTACTGCGTTTACTTTCTGCTGGTAGTCAAACTGCAAGTCCAGTAGCCGCTGCTCAGCACCTGAAAGGCAAAAGCAGCGGAAGATTGGCACTGCAGGCTAACAAGCAAGTAGGGCAGGCAGTCATTTAAATACTGTCCGCTGAACTTGACACTTGAGCATGGTGTGTGCTGCGCCATGGCTGCTTGCAGGAAGAAAGCTCATTTCCAAGGTTGCTGCTGTCGTGAAGCAGGATCAACAGCCCCCACTGCTTGCTGTTCGCAATGAATTGCATGTTGCCGTCGAGAGTCAGTGCCCTGTTATAGTTTGTGCATGAAAATAGCATCCACCCGTCTGCACATCAGCTAGTTCCCCTGTTTGGCATGAGCTGCCAGCACTGTGGTACTGCTTGAGCTGTTGCATGTGGCTGCCGCATGAGCAGGTGGCGGTGCTCACGATGGATGTGCTCCCTGACTTGCTTCCATTGCTCTCTCTGCGTGTCTGGTGCGCCACCAGCAGCGGGCATGTCACAAGCCATCGATGTTGTGCCTACTGCTGCTGAACTCAAATTTAGTGAATCGTGATTCCAGCTCTGATTGCAACAAAACCTACGCAAACACCAATAGTCTGTTGATCAAGGAAGGCGTAGACGTCACATGTGCAGGCAGAGGATCAAGGTGTTCAAATGGAAGCCCCGGGTTGCTAGAACCGAGGACGTTGAGCACAGCTGCCATCACGCACTTGATTTGTTTGTTCGAACTTTTGAGTACTAATCCCTGATAACAAGAGGGTCCGAGGGAAGGACCGCCGAGGTCGGTCTCGGTCTGCTGGAGAGCAGCAGCACTGTCACGCAGGACTGCGACCTGTGAGTGCGTGCGAGCAGTACAGTGCAGTCATTGCAAGTATGAGTCAGGCCCTGCCTCTTAGCGACAATCGGTACTCAGCGGTGGTGGCTACCCAGTACCATGATGGCCTTGATGACTTGCAGCTACAGCAGTGCTGCTGGCTCAGGCAGGCTCAGTCACCGAATGGTACCAGCATGCACACAACTTGCTGGAGCTGTAGTTGAGCACTCAATTATCTGGAAAGTCGTAAGATACTCAGGCAACACAGCCGTGTCTTATTTACATCAGGTGACACAAACTGCTGATGAATGCCACTGTTCAGCAGTACAGCAGCTGGGACAGGTCACCTCTGCAATGACCCTGCCCATATGCACATAAAGAATACTGCGTTACCACCATATGCTGCAACGTTGCAGTTCAAGTCAAAGCATAATAAAACAAAGCTACCACCAAGCAAGTTGCGACTAACCATGCATGCAAGCAACACTTGTCCGAGTGTTGTGTCCAACGCAAAGTTGCTGCATGCACGCTGTTGTTGCAGAGTAATGTTCATGCCAGCTGTGCCATATACTAATCGCAGCACTGTGGTGCCTTGTGCAATGCAACCACAGCCATCCCAGGGATACCCCAGACATGCTGGACCCCATATGCAAAGTATCAACTGCAAGCGAAAACACTATCATTCCGATGCTGTAGCATGCACAGCACGCCAATCAAGCAAGCATAGTAAAGCAGGGTACAAGCTATCTCTTAACACATCTTTCACCTCCAACAGCATATGCCATAGTACTAGTTCCCATGCCAGGCTGGCCAAGTGTTGCATGCTGGAAGGCCCTCACCAGCAGTTTGAAACTTAGTGACTTGCTGCAGTCACGTGCATAGCCCACGAAACCACACTTCCCGAACCAAAGCTTCTCTCCCATGCAGCGGAACGCTGGGGCCACATGCGCCAACGGCGCCATGTTACGCCACACGTTATAACAGCTCCCGCCATCATGCATCACAACGCGATGCAGTTCATGCGGCGAACCCTCTCTGTAACCACACACAGCGCTGCTGCAACCGAGTGCTCGGTCCACCCAGTAGGGTCACGTCTCTGTGAGGCAGCGCCTGCCAGTGCAGAATGCAGATAAACTCTTCGTGGCTGAGACTGAGACTAACAACATGCAAGCGAGTCTGGGTGCTCTACAAAAGCATGCGTAGGGGTGGGAAGCAATGCACACACGACAAGAGAAGCCGAGCTGGTGCAGCTGAGGACTAGAACAACCAATATGGAGAACTAGCAAAGCGGAGATGGGGTGATAAGGGTGCAGAGTGACAAACACAGGGCACAATGGCGTGCCCTGCACGGAGAAAATGGACGAGGATGGATGTGTGAAGAAATAGGAAGGGATTGCTCGCTGGACAATAACGCCAGGAGCGGGATGAAGGAAACCTAACAAGAGTCCTGCAAGAGGACAGTCCTGAGAGGACTACTAGGTAAAGATACCCTTGCACGTGCACCACATATAAGGATGCAAGCGTGCTACAGCACCAGGTCATCACAACGGCAGCACCTTGCTTGCAGGAACAACCACAGCAGACGTATCATGCACACGTGACAACACAACACACACACATACGAGTCATGTCTACTGGGTGTTTTCCGTACAACAAAGCAAGAAGGTGCCAAGCGCCGAACCACCTTTGACCAACCACACACAGATCCTGGGCTGGCTAGAAATCGAACAATGAACACAAACCAACCAACCAAAGGCCAGAGACAACCTCTTTCCTTGCTAGGTCTGGCGTGCCTACTACTGTACTGATGCTGCAACCGTCCTATGCGTAAGAGAATGCAAATGAGAGCGCACTCAACAGCAAGGAACATGGAGCAGAGCGATGTGAAAAGGGAAGCAGAGCAGCCCCACTATCACTCAGTCGGTAAAGGTCAACACCAGGCACATGCACATGCATTGCGTGTGGTAAACAACGATGTATGTTGCAGGAGTGCTGCACACACTCCTGGATGCGAAAAATCAGTGAGGCAAAACTGTAATGCAGGCAACGTTCTCTACACGCTAGCGCCACGGACGGCGGGGCTTGCTGCTATACTGTACAACTGCCGGGGACGGGGACACCGCCAGGGGAGCACGGCGCAGGCAGGACAAGGCACTGCTGCATGGCAGCTGCTGCTGTTCGCAGCAGCAACTGCCAACACGCGGCTGCTGACAATTCATTGCTGAATGTGTCTGCCCTGCGCTGCCACATCGCCTGCTTACGCACATGCGCACACACAGGCGGCCACACTGATCATCTGCTGTGCTACTGCTGCTGCCTCGCCAGGCGGCGCCCCCAGCCCCCGACACAAACAAAGGTGTTGTTTGGGTACTAGATTGGGTTCGGAGTGAGCCGCCTAGCTCAGCTGTTGCTTCTGCACCAGCAGCTTGCGTCCGCTGCGCTGCAGCTGGAACATCTGCTGCTGCAGCATTGCGTAATCGGTGGCGGCGTCCGCTGCGTCAACCGCGGCGTTGTACTGCAGCGGCACAACAGACACCTGCAGGTTCTTGCTACGCCACTTGTTGAGGCCGTTGTTGATCATGTTGGGCACTGGGATGGTGCCGATCTTCATCTTGGCCGGCTCAACGCGGAAGTAGCCACACATCTGCAGGAAAGCAGCGCATGCAAACAGGTCAGCACGCACAAGACAGCAGAGGCACACGTAATGCAGTTTTGACTAAACACACACATACAACTGCTGCTGCTGCTTGGCACTGCTGCAGTAGTAGCGATCGTTGCTTGCAGGAACACAGTCCTGTAGTCACAAACCATCTCTGCTGTGCCCGAGTTACTACTGCTGTCTCCCCAACCGCCACTGCCAGCTGTCATTCGCCACGCATGCTCCGTCCCCAACGCAACCCACCTCAGTGTACTGGCCCTGCAGCTTGGCTGCCTGCGGGTCCTTGATGAGCTGACCCTGCACGTCACGGTTGGTTGCTGGGCTCTCTCCGCCCTTGTGGCTCCACAGGCCGTTGGCGTCCTTGCGCACGAAGTGGAAGTCAGGCTGGCAGCGCGCAAAGTTGCAGCTGCTCTGGGGGCGCAGGAACATGGCGATGAAGTGTCCGGATGCGGGCTGTGTGTTGATGGCAACCTGGCGGGTGACCTCAACGGCACCGTCAGCAATCACGGCCTTCTTCAGCTGCGCACAGGTCATGCTGTCCTGCTCGAGTGGCACACCGGATGCGGCACCGGGCTGGCACCACGCACCCTTGAAGGTGTCCAGAGCGTAGCAGTAGCAGTTGCTGAGGCGAGACCAGTCTCCTGGCTGCTTCTCCCAGTAAGTGAAGGTGCCGTCCTTGTTGGGCTTGTACTGGCATGTGCCGAGCTTAGCCTGCACGGGGTTCACTGCTGCCTTGGGGCCCTTGCACTGGCGCTGCACGTCATAGCCCTGCAGAGGGAACATGGGCTCCACGTACGTGTCGTGGCTGGCGCTGCCACCATCATACATGGCGGCGTTGCCCTGGGACAGCAGTGCTGCGGGCACCTGCTTGGCCGTGTACTTGTAGGCCCTGTTCCACTTTGCCAGGTCCAGCTGCGGGGGTCCACCTGCTGAGGCCAGGGGAGCACAGATCAGAGCCAGGAGCGCCAGCAGGGCTGCTGCGTGGGTGTAGCCTGCAGACAGACAGCAGAACACCACAAGAAGGGCAGTCAGCAGCCAGTCCCATGAACCGCATGCAAGGCGTCCATCAACAACATATAACTGTATAGACGCCCTGGAGCAACTGCGTAAGCTATGCTGGGCCAGATGCGTAGTGATGTTTGGGTGATTCAACGCTATGCGCCGGACACGCCCGACCATGGAAGGCATCACAGCAGCGCAGGCATAGCAAGCTGCATGAATGCTACGCTGAATGCACTGTAAACATGATCAAGATGAGTAGCCGCTAGATGCGTCAAGATCAGCCTGGGCCAGCTGTGAAGGCGGTTAGCTGAGGCGCTAGCCTGCCTCGCCTGTGCCCTCGTCTGCCAAACCAGCACCCCCACCATAGACAACCACTGCAAGTCTAACCAATTTATTGGCATTTGACTGCGCTGAGCGCCCCAGTGAACAGAAGCGTTTCGGGCTGGCTGAGCACAACTCGCACCTGCCATCTCTGTCTTTCTGGCGATTTGCCTTGTCGTCCTCGTTGCTTTAAGACCAGCTAGTGCTGTAGATGGTGCACCTGGTCGCTTCGAAGTCTAAACTCAGCGTTGGTCTACTAAGACTAGAAGAATCGCTTTGGATAAATGAGCACGGGAAAAATAAAGCCGAAGAATGAAGAGCAGCAGTCGGGCGCGGGCTAATATGCTCCCGGGAGCAGAGCATGGGTATGCCCTGAACCCGCTGGTCATTGTCGGAAGTGAGCGGTGGCTACGAACTGCCTCGAATTGGGCTAAATAAGTAAGGATCTTTCGTTGTGTGGCTTTGATACGCCATGCAGCTTCTTTGTTGTGAGTTGCAATGGTGAGCTCAGGGGCTGATCATAGCTTCAGTGTATGATGCAAGGAAATGACGTTGCATAGCAGTCTCCTGACATCGACAACAGTGATATGCAGCTCGCCTCCCAGGCTGCTGTCGCAGATGCTTACAGTCCACCCCACTCAGTGGACAGCAGGCGGTTGATGTACAGTTGAGGGGGTTTGATCTTCCAGCAGGATGTAGGAGGCAGTAGCCATGCCCCAGTGCAGACTGTGGGCTTCTATCGGCACATGGATGATGAAAGCAGAGCTCGCAGTAGCCCTCTTGGCAGCCGCATGCGTTGGGCACACGCTCACTGGCCATCTGCGCAGGCTGCGCTGCAGGTGAGTTGCCCGTGCGTCTGACTCTCTGGTGCGTATACTGGCTGGAGCATGCACCTCTGCCGGGATATCACTGCATTATGACCTTAGTGTCGCACGCTATGCTGGACAAGACCAAGTGCATATGCATTTGATGCAGTGCGCATGATTCAGTTGAGGGCGCATGCATGAAGGCAGCAGTGCACTTCCACCCCGTTGGTCCACTGCATGCGTGTCTAGCTGCAGCCCCATCATTGGGCAGGTATCATGCATTGCTACAGTTGCTGCTGGTGGCACCTGCAAATGTGTGGGGAGGGTGGGTGAGGAATTGATTCTGCTTTTATGTGCTCAGCAGCGCATCAGCCTTTCCAGTACCGGCTCGGTACAATACGGTATACTGTTGATATCACCCACCGATACTGGGGCCATGTCTCTCAAAGAAGTAGGCTACTCTTCGTTGCGCAAGGCTCCTACAGCATTGCTTGGGGCGCCAGCCCTTCTGCGTCCAGGAAGCAACAGGCAAGAGGGCTGCACAGACGCATACATCCGCTCTTTGGCATACATCTTCAACACGTACCTGATGCAAGGAAGACAGAACTGGGGCGGGGGGGGGGGTCGTGAGGTCTTGGCAACAACACACTGGGTTCCGTCTAAATCCGCTCTTTGACAGTGGACAGCTGCACTCCAGAGACTGTTGCATGGATTCGAGTTCACCGCCTGCTGTTCCATTTGCTGTTCCACTCCTGTCCTTCGAGGTTCTAGGCTAGGATACAATGCTACTGCTCACGTTGTCAGGAATGTAGCGGTACTGGAAAAGGCAACTTGCAAAGCAGGCACAGCGTTCGCCTTGCTGCCTCCCTCATTGTGCAACCCAATGCTGTCTTGCTTTTAAGTTGTGTCATTACCCAGTGCTCATCTGATGTGTTCAAGCTCAGCCGCGTCTGTTTAACTGTGCTATGTTCAACGTTGCATCATCATCATCATCATGTTACCCATTAAGCCATAGCATCAACGCCATCGGCCCCGCGCCCCTCAGGAGCGGAAGAAAGAGGGAGCACTGCTCCATTGTGTTTGCAATTGTTACGCACATCCCAAGCTTGGACAAGATACTCAGCAATGCTCCTAGATATCACTCGGCACCCCCCCTACTACCCCAAATATCATCAGAAACAAAACGCAACAACTTAGTGGATACATCAGTCAACGATAACACATTGCGCAATTTTTCAGCGCCGCCAGCAACATCACGCAAAACAGACCGAATTTCATCAAGCATAGTATCCCTCTGAGCAGAAGTAGCGGGACAATCAAACATCAGATGTGACAAAGACTCAACACCCTGACCACAAGCAGGACATGCTGTGTTAGAATTAGCTCTGCTGCCACCATCATCATCATCATCATGTTACCCATTAAGCCATAGCATCAACGCCATCGGCCCCGCGCCCCTCAGGAGCGGAAGAAAGAGGGAGCACTGCTCCATTGTGTTTGCAAATATTACGCACATCCCAAGCTTGGACAAGATACTCAGCAATGCTCTTAGATATCACTCGGCACACCCCCCTACTACCCCAAATATCATCAGAAACAAAACGCAACAACTTGGTGGATGCATCAGTCAACGACAACACATTGCGCAATTTTTCAGCGCCGCCAGCAACATTACGCAAAACAGACCGAATTTCATCAAGCATAGTATCCCTCTGAGCAGAAGTAGCGGGACAATCAAACATCAGATGTGACAAAGACTCAACACCTTGACCACAAGCAGGACATGCTGTGTTAGAATCAGCTCTGCTGCCACCATAACGACTGGTACGCTCATGCACGCAAAGACAGCCCATTCGAACACGCATCAGCAACTCAATACCACGCGTTGGCGCACCAGAACACAAAAGGGCCTAGCCCTTTTAAAACGCATGGTATCAGCATGTGTAGGGTGCACATGCGTGATGTAACGGCTCAAAGTAGAGTGCTGCAGTGATTCACAAACAACTCTGTCTGCATGCAGCTTCCTGACCTGACGGTTGATGTGATTCTTGCACGCATTAGCTCGATCAGCCGCCGCCTCAACATCCACACCATACTTGCAAAGCAAACTCTGCACATACTTATGGCAAGGTGTCACCGCAACAGCACCACTAGGGCGCTTCCACTCAGCTGAAAACACCTGATGTGGCAACCGACAGTTCTGCATACGCTGAACCCTAAAGTAATACTCCATCGCCCTCTGATGAAGCAACATGTGCAATGGCTTCACACCCCATTCAGCCAGAACAAGTGAAGTGCAAGGGCGCTCCTTGCCACAACGCATTGAGCACTTGATGATGTCAGTCTGCACTTTGTCAATCTGTTGCAGTTGCCTTGCAGTTGACGGAAACCAGACCTCGCTGCCATATTCAACAATCGGGCGAACGCATGTAAGCAGAATGATACGCTTTACTTCCACGCTGATGAGCCGGTTCTTCCAGACTGGCATGAGCCCACCCTTCACACGATGCACTTTTGCCAACATCTTCTCAAAGTGCGTATTCCAGTTGCAGGCATTGCTGAACCACAGGCCAAGGTAGCAGTACTCTGATACAACAGGCACAGGCACACCGTTCCAAACGATGCCAGAATCAGCCAACTGGCTGGCTATCGCTGGTGGTATTGCGCTGACGGCGGGCCTGCTATTTCGAAACTGAAGACGCCGCTTTTGGCTGGCCATTCGCCAGCTGGTACAGCCTGAACCTCAGCCAGAGATCCGCACACAGCAACAAAGTCATCAGCCTGCATGGCTGCCACAACCTGACCAGCAGGTTCGTCACAAGGGCCCATAAGGGTGATTCCAGGGTGCTTTGCATGCACCTCATGCAGCAGATCATCAATGAAGTGCAGGTACAGTGTGGGGGAAATAACATCGCCCTCATGCAAACCAAGGTCACATGTGAAGCTCTCAGTGACATGACCTTCGTGAGACACCACACGGCGCGCACCCTGATACAAGTTGTAGAGTACACGGAACATCTTTCAACGCACACCCTTGTCCCACAGCTTTTGAAAGAGCCCATCAAGCCACACTGTTGGGAAAGCCTTATAGGTGTCAACAAACAGCACATAAGAATCCTTCCCCTCAGCTTTCCTCCCACCCAGCACCTCACTGAGCACACTCTGGTGGTCAGCACAGCTGCGCTTGGGACGAAAGCCGTTCTGGCTCTCGTGCAGCAACGGCGTTCCTGCTGCTGTAGCAGCAGTTACACGCTGCTGCTGCTGCTGCTGCTGCTGCTGACGTGCCTGCTGCTGCTGCTGCTGCTGCTGTTGCTGCTGCTGTTGCTGCTGCTGCTGTTGCGCCTGCTGTTGCTGCTGCTGCTGTTGCGCCTGCTGTTGCTGCTGCTGCCGTTGCTGTGTCGTGCCCTCCGCCACTGACTTGCCTTCTGCAAACTTGATGAGGCGCTGGTTGAGAACGCTGGTGTAAAATTTGTAAAGCACGCTAAGCGGGGTGATACCACGGTAGTTGGTGGGGTCTGTCAGGTCACCCTTCTTGGGCATGTTCACAACTGTACCTGGCACCTGGTGCACCTGCTCAAGCTGCCACATCAGATTGCGGTACTGCAGTAACATATCTGCGGCCGTGCTGCCTCCATACTTGAGTAGCTCATTGACAATGCCCTCCTCAGCCGGGTTGCCGGCCTTGCCAGTGCGCAGCCTCTGCAGGCAGTCGGAAACTTCGACGGCAGTGATGGGCAGGTCCAGCGGGGTGGCAGGGGAGTTAGCAGAGTCTTGCAAATACTGTTGCACATTGGCTGCAACACAAGACATGTGTGCAGCGTCAAACTGGGGGTTGGAGGAAGCAAATGCTGCATGGCTGTCAACGCGCTCATAATGACACTTGAAAGCATCAGCTTTCTCAGCTGGGGTAGATGCCACATGCCCAGATGGATGCTGCATGACGCTGTAAACTGCCTCGCTGACATGCTTGGGGCACAGACGACGCACAAGCTGCCACATGTCTTTCTCTCCAAGCAGGCTGTCATCATTCATGCGATTTGTGTATGCAGAAGTAATGGCATGCTGGCACTGCTCTTTGTACTGCTTCTCTGCTGCTTTGACCAGCTGTGTAGTAGCCTTCTGCTGCTGTTTGTAAGTAGCCCAATCTGCTACAAGCCCTGAGTTCTTGTAGCGCAGGTAAGCCTGCTTCCTGTCCTCCACAGCATCTGTGAGCTCCTGAGTCCACCATGGGAAGGACTTGCCAACCCAAACCCTCTTGTAGCCAAAACTGGCGTTGACAGCATGACGAAGTGCTGCTAGCATCTGCTCGTGCGCTTGCTGCACTGCATTAGTTGCTGTAGTTGAGCCTGCAGAAGCCTGCTGCTGCAAAGTGGTGACCGTGGCTGTGTAGGCTGCACCAAGCTGCGACAGAGCATCCTGATATGCCTCAAGTTCCGCTGACTGCTCCCCATTCTGCAGCCTGAAATCCTTGGGCTGTGCGTTGAGGCGCAGCACAACCTGTTTTGCAGGGCGGCGTACCACAGGCCTGACAATGCGGGCAGACACAGGCAGGTGGTCAGTAGCACCCACAGTATGCGGCCCAACTGTGGCTGTTGGCCTGGCAGCAGCTTGGCAGGGCATGGCAATGTCAGCAGAGGCAAGGATGTAGTCAATCAAAGAGCCTCGCCTGGTGCCGCCATGCGACCTGTCACAAGTGATGTGCTGGTGAGGGGAGGTGGGGGCTGTGCGGGCATTAAGTGAGTAGAGGTTGACAGTGTTGAGCAATGAGAGGAGCAGGCAGCCGTTGTCATTGACGGTGCTCTCACCATGCATACCAATACGCTCTGCTGGGCCAGATGCCCGTCCAACCCGTGCATTAAAGTCACCCATCACCAACACAGATCCCCTGCTGGACAGGTACTCCAGGTCCTCCTGCAGCGCTGAGTAAGCAGCACTCCTCACTGATGCAGACTTGCCCATATCAGGCATGTAAACCACCCCAATGAAGAGCTTGCGTGCACCCCCTTGCCCTGGCATCACAAGCCACAGCGCTTCGTCGTATTGCTGGTCAGTAAAGTCATACACTTTCACCGCGTTTGCAACAGAGGCATGCACAGCAACTGCAACACCCCCAGAAGCACGCTCCCCTGCCCGCACAACCCTGGGCTTACTAATGTATGTGTATCCAGGGATGTGATCTGCAGGCAGCTGCTTTCCCTGCGCCTCCTTGGTCTCCACGAAGCCCATGATGTCACAGCGGGGTTCCTTAAGCAGGTGGTGAATTTCAACCAACTTCAACCCAGACTTTGGCATGTTATTTACATTAAGCACGCCACAGAGCAATCCACTGTCACCCGGCTGCACAGGTGCCCTGCTGGGGCGGTGGCGGCGCTGCTTGGATGCCCTGCTGCTGCGCTGGCTGTGCCTGCGACCGTGCTGCTGGCCTGCACCCCCGGCAGCAGGCGCTGCTGGCTGTGTGCCCCTGGGCAGCTGCTCCTCGTCATCTGACGCAGGAACAAGCTCCTCCTCCTCCTCCTCTGACGCAGGGACAAGCTCTTCATCCTCATCATCTGTGGACAGCTCAGCATCAGGCTCAAGAGCAGCATAACGGTTAGACAGCACTAGGCCGGCGCACTGCTGCTCGCGCCGGCCAACCTGGGAGAGGCCTGCATATGCCCCACGTGCGCTGAGAATAACCATGCCGTTGAAAGTGAACACAGCGCGCCAGTGCAGCACACATTGAAGCTGCTGCTTCAGCATAACTACCATGCAGGCTGTCAGCTGGCGCACTGCAGACGATGGCAGAGTGAACACAACAGCTGTCTCTCCTGCCCAAAATGCTCTGCCAATGAGCAAGTCACGTGGTGCATTTTCTGCTGACATCTGCGCAATTGCACTCATGCCTGCCGCCCGCACCTGGTTGATGGTGGTAGCTGTCCTGCGCGGGCCAAACAGCTTCACCTGGTAACCCCAACTGTTCTCATCCCTGGTTTGGCGAGTCTGGGCGCGGCTAGACCCAGGACTCGGTCGGCTGGACGGCTCAGCCTCAATTGCAGCAGGGGCACCAGGTGTTGCAGCAGCAACAACACGAGCAGCGGCAGGGGGAGCAGCAGCTGCAGCAGGGTTTTCGGGGTTAGTAGAAAGCGCGGCAACGCTGGTCGTACGGTTCGCGGTCAAGGGTGTGTCCACAGATCTACCTGCGGCGGCAGCATATGTTTCAGTGAACACTTTATGCCATGCACCCTGCAGCCACACATGTGTGTTAGGATCAGGGCATACAGGGGCAGATGACGGGCCTGAGCCAAAGCGAGGGTCAGTGATTGGATGGCCTGCGCCATTAATCACCACATAATGCCTGGACAGGCGAGCCACAGGACCACAGGGGCCAGGAGCTGGCCGCTGGCCTGCAGGGGCCCCCGTGGCCCTGCTGGCCTGCACTGCCAGGCTTTGTTCCTGAGACGTCCTGTGGTCCTGTGTCATATTTAGCAAAAGCTTGTGAAGCAGGGGCGGCAGGGTGGGCGGCAGGCACAAACCACACAAACAGCAAGAACACTGGCAACCGCAACAACAATCACAAATGTAGCAGCAGCCACATCACACCACATCGCACACAACAAGACACCTGCCACAGGATCGGCCACACGGCTGGTAGGTGTAATGATATGCTGCGTGTGATATACTGGTGCTGTTGCTCGCAGATGCAAATGTTGCTGACAGTTGCTGCTGTGCTGCTCATGCATATGCAGGCATGCTGTTCTACTGCTGCTGCTGCTGCAGAACTGGTAGGTACTGGAAGACAGGCGATCTGCAAAGGCACGCTGCATGCATTGCATCACGTTCAGTGCAATGTGACCCCACTTGGAGTTCCCGGTGACAGTAGCTCGCCAGGCAATCCGTCGGTCTGCTCCCAGCAGTGACCGTTGTAGTGGGCGTGCTCCCCCTAGCACGTTGACACCCTTGCAGCCATTGCCAATGCCAATCACATGTTCCAGTGGACCATTCTGCTTATATTAGAGTCCAAGCAGCATAGCATCGCCTCAAGCGTGGCGTCGGATTCAGTGTAGTTGATGTAGTGCCTGCTGCCCTGTGCCCAAAGTCCACTGATCGCTCCCTGCACGCCACCCTACTTCACAAGCATCATGCAGACAACGGTTTAAAGAGATTAGCGCGCCCGTAGGCGCGCCTTGGGAGCAAAAAAAAAAAATTCGAACTGAAAGTTCGAACGCAAAGGCAGGCGCTGAGCGCTGGTCACCGTCTGCAGCAGCCGGTGTCGCTTGAAATGGTTGTTGTGATGGTTGAAGATGTAGATTTGGCTATTTGACGCGCACTGGCCTCCAAGGTCGCCACCCCCGCAAAGTGATTGATTGATTGATTGATTGATTGATTGATTGATTGATTGATTGATTGATTGATTGATTGATTGAGTGATTGATTGGGCTGGGAGTGGGTACGGTGCGGTATGTGCATTCAACATCAGCTTCCACTAGAAGCAGAGTGTAATAGCTCTGCTGTGACTGCTCAGCAATGGGCGGCCCACCAGCTGTCATTTTGGGGAATTGGTGCTGCCCTATGCATACCGCAATGCCCTGCTTCAAGCAGGTTGTATGTGGGTATGTGCTATCACAGCATACTTCGCAAGTATGAGCCTCATGGCGCCAGCGTACCAGCAACGCCCGTGGTACCATACCGTACCAGTGACTGACTCAGAACTCAAACATTCGGAATCATTCATGATGTGTGCCGCACGGCCGATCAACACTGGCAATGCAAATCGTTAACCATCATGATGTTGACACATGCCGCATCAGCCTTATGGGCAGGCAGTGCAACGATTGCAGCGAGTACACCAAGTGCAAGCGAAGTTTCCTGCCTGCTGGACACAGAGCATGCCCACGCCATGTGAGTTTGAAAGGATGCGGCACTAGCACTGCAGAACCTTGGCAGAACACTCTGTTTGCCCAACGCCAAGGCACAAGCTTGATCGCTGTGCACAATCGCAACGTTTTAAGTACGGTGAGATCTAGCTTAAACCTGGGTTCACAAAGATGGATTCCACGTCGGGCAGACAAAGGAGGTGCCCCTGCCGACCCACTGGGCCAGATCTAGGCTGGTGCTCAGCAGAGAAGCTTGATCGTGCACGCGTCATTCGCTGCGCGGGTTGCCAGCAGTGCTTACTTGCATGTAGTTGATTACATGCATCCTGTACTGTTGTGTCTTTCACAGTCACAAGTAAGCAGCAATGCAGCGCTGCAGCATGCCTAGTGCAGCGACGCTACACGTCTGATGCGTTGCCACCTACAAAGTAGCTTTAATGATGGATGCTACAATATAATCGTCTACCTACCACTCTGCTGTACTTATGGTCGGGTGAGGCAGTTTGAATTGCAAACGCCCTTCGTTTGTCTCATACAACAAGATGCCAACAAGTCATACAAACAACAGATTGTGTGAAAAGGTGGCAGTTGAATTTTATGTAAGAAGATCACGACGTCAGCAAGCTCAGATCCTTGGGCCCGAGGGTCTTGCCTTGGCACCCACTACAAGACTTCTCGCTCCCTTCGCTGTGCCACACTAGTCGCATACGACGTGATCACCTCCAAAACGGACAAAATGGCTCTCACTGCACGTTGCAGCGCTCTGCGCACTGGTGCCACTGTCAGGCCAGCTCGCCTGGCTTGCAGTGCTGTCCCACGCCCAGTGCTGCTACAGGTGCTCTTGACGCTTCAGACGTTGTTAAATGCAGCTTATCAGTAGGCGAAGCCGTGACTGATACTGCTTGCTCGGCGTTGCTGCTTTTGCAGAGGAGGGGTGTGGTTGCGCGCGCTCAGGACACTGAGCAGTCCGTGGAGGTGGACCAGATGGTGAAGGACCTGCAGGAGAAGGCAAGATCACGCTCGCAACTCAGCAGTTGGGTCTGTACGCTGTGATCACTGTGTAGCTGACGCTACGTTGCTCGGGGTCGTTTTGTGCCTGCCTGCGCAGTGGGACAAGGTTGAGAACAAGACCACCGTGGTTGCCTACGGCGTGGGTGGTATCGTGCTTATCTGGTTCAGCAGCACGCTGGTGACCGCACTCAACTCCATCCCTCTGGTGAGAGGAGGGAACAAGGTGTACGCAGCAGCACCCGCAGCTGCTGCCCTGCACAGCAAGGCAATAGTTCATTCAACGAACAAATCAGTTGCAGTGTAGCTCTGTACGTCAGTCACCTGTGACTGGCACAGCACAGTCAAGTTCTTCTTGCCCAGCTCCATACTGCGGTTGACCCGCTGCTCTCTAGCTTCCTGCTGCACAAAATACGGTCCTTGCTCTTCCATGCAATGTGGGACACGTAAACTACTGCATGCGCTCTGTTGTTGCTGCTGCTGCAGCTGCCTAAGCTGATGGAGCTGGTTGGCCTGGGCTACACCTCCTGGTTCATCTACCGCTACCTGCTGTTCAAGGTGCGTGCCTTGCAGGGCAATCCGCCTCACAACAGCCGATGTCAACAGCAACTGCTGCAAGCACACCAAGCATTGCTGGCTGCTGCAGCTGGGGCCCCGGGCAGGCAGCTGCAGGGGTGTGGCAGTAGGATGCCGGTCGTGGGTGGGGGGGGGTGTCACAAATCTACATAGCAGGTACCTCGCACTGTGACGACAGCAGGGCCGATGGGGAAGTGTCGCAGGTCTGGGCGAATGAGCTTGCTTTCCTGCTACACCACATGCTGCATGCTACACCACGCGGTGTGTGCTGTTCTACGCTTTCCTTGCACCACTCACATGCGCTACACTGCCCACCGGCGTGGTCAGGTGACCGCTTCCACATGGATTCTGGTAGAGCTGCTGCTAACGTGTTGTGGCCTGCTACCTGCTGCCGTGCTGTGCTGCTGCTATGCTTGCTGCCTCTGCCTGGCTGTCATGTCGTTGCTGTTGCTGTCTACCTGGTGATGCCGTTTGGTGGCCTACAGAGCAGCCGCGAGGAGCTTGTCAAGTGAGTCAGCACACTAAGGAAATTCACGTGCATTGTTTGTCCTGTGGACTGTCTCATGCTGTCCCGTGCATGCTTTGTTAGACCGTCTCAAATATGTAGTGCACAGCTGTCAAGGGGTTGCTGTTCAAGGAGAGAGAGGGGGGGTGTAGCTTGTCAAGTGAGTCAGCAGAACTGGAACATCAAGTGCATCGTCTGTCCTGTGGACTGCCTCATGTTGCTGCTCACAACAGCAGTGGCACGGCGTAAGGTAGCTAAGCAACTGTATGCAATGGTACGCAGCAGTGACGACTGGTGACTGCTGGATTACTGGCCGCTGGTCACAGCCTTGAATGTTGTTTTTCCAGCACCAGGCGGCACTCCGGGATGCAAATGGTGTGCACAGCTAGACAGCTAGCAACCATTGCACATCCGCAGAACGCAGAATAGGATCACTGCCTCACACTCTTCTGCCGTATCACCACCATCAGGACTGCTTTCCCACACATACAAACACATGTCGGGCCATGTATCGCTTGCACGCTTTTGCTGCAGGGATGTCGATGAGCTGAAGAAGAAGATCACCGGTGAGATGTAAACAGCGTCACCCTCACTGCGTGATGACGCATGACCCGGCTGTAGCAGCAGCTGTGCAGGCGGCTTCACCTTGCAGCCCGCAGCTACTGTCGCAGCAGCCTGCAGCAGTAGCGCATGGTCCGCCGAGCAGGCGGGTCATCATCTGAGGCTGCTACTGCTGCTGCATTTCTATGCGGCGTGTTTGCATGCAGCTTGGCATGTGTTGAAGTTGGAATGGAAGTTGCATTGCAGCTGCATCTGTTGTTCGGTTCAGCAGGCGACCTTTGTCGGAGCAGCCAGCTAGTTGCTGCTGTGTGGTGCGGGTGGAGTGGTGTGCCCCAGGCTAGCGAGGCAGTGTGCATGCTCATTGTGTATGTGCATGGTTGCATAGGTGCATGCTGCAGCATCCGCAGCGTCAGAATAACACGTAACACTGTGCGTGGTTCATCGGACAAAATTTGTTGTGTCCTAGCATGCCACGGAATGAGAACGGCGGGGTTTGTTGACGCCGATTGTCTGTTTGCGTTTCTGTGTTTGTGCATTGGTGGCGGCGGCACTCGAAGGCGAGGGTGATGCGTCAGCGAGCATTGCTGAGGCGAAAACAACAGCTCAGAAAATGGTGAGCAGCGCTGTCGGATCAGTGAGGCGCGCAGCAGCAGATGACGAGTGACGAGACGATGCTCAATTGTCAGCCTTGCAGTTGTGATTGCAGAGTGGAGAGGATCTTGGGGACTGGCGCGCACGGTGTGAGTACAGCAGGCAGCACACAACATGGCTTCCCAAGGCATCAGGCTGATGTTGGCATGTCAGCAGTGCAATGCAGGCATTGTGATAACGACTCGCTGCTTTTGAGAATCGTCCTGTTGTTGTGGTTGTTCTGTGTCAGCGCGCGTGTGGTGCTGCCGGGTCGTATTGTTGTTGTATATCAGGGGTAGAGTGTGTGGCTGGGCTGTATATAAGAGCAGCAGCACTCTGTATGCGACTGGTGATGCATGCAGCACTCTGCATCCTTCTGAGCCGCGTTGGCTGTAGGCGAGAGTGTAGCCCATGTAACACAGGCCCTTGCCCGCGGGCCGCACTTCCTTTCCAGCCTGAATTTTAGAATCGTAGTAGCTCATGATGATCTGACAGCATCCTAAACCCATTTATGTTCATGAATCTGACAGCTTTTGGCAAGTTGACGGGCTGCATTTCAAACAGAACTTCGGCAAGTTGCTTTGCGTATGTCGGCCTTTGCGTATATCAGACTGCAGACGTCGACTGCAGGAGTACGAAAGCACGATATATGTTTGATGAACGATGATTCTCCTCTTCTATTGTCGCGCCGCGACGCAAGGGAGCCCGTTTCGAGCGGGAGATCCTCCTTTTGAGCAAAAAACTTGGTACCGTATGAGTCATAAAGGATTGCAGGACGCCAGATTGTGGATATCATGCAGCAAAGTGCAGTACTCACATGTCTAGATGGGGCCCCCGTCACCATGGCTGAACATGCTGGAACATTGTAAAGGTCTGCACTTGTTACATGCATGCAACTTGTGATGTGCACGTGCCTGTTGCACAAAAACCAGTCGAACAACTATTCATCAACAGTCCAAAATAACCCTATTCGGTCAAATGTTCATGTGTAACTAGGGTATGTTCAAGATCACCAAAGTCTCTGCGGCTTGGTGGTTTCACCAGCCTGGCAGGTGTCACACCCAAACTGCGGCCGACGGCTGCTCAGCATCATGTCAACAACGGATAGACGGATCCTGGACACCAATATGTGCCACCAGGTTTGACACCTGTCACCAGTGTTAGGCGCTCACATGCACAAAAAAAATAGGATAAGGCAGTGCCGCACTCCCGGCGGTTGGGTCTGCCCATCTGAATCGTGTGTCGCCAGCCAGTAGGATTCGGCTCCCCCAGGAAACACACAAAAAATGCGCTGCATGCTGTGTCTTTGCAATCTGGCAGGCAAGCGCGCCTGTCAGAGCACCAAACGCCTGACATGCCACGAAATTGCAATGACAACACACTGTCTGGCAGACGCAATGCATGAGGATGCAGTGGCAATGCATGAGTATGCCACTGCATCCTCTGCAATGTGCAGGCATGCGGGTTGTCTGTAAAAGTAATAGCAGCACCCAAGCAGCAAGGCATGCAGTGACACCCTTCCCCTGCATGCAAGGCTGCTCACGCAAGCAAGGCTGGCCTGACCCACTGTAATGCGCTGCTGACTGTCAATGCTGAATTAAGTAGATCATAACTGTCCAGATCCAGGAGCTAGGTTGTCTGTAACAAGACAACGACACCGCAAAGAGCCGCAACAACTATGAAGGGTCAAAGAAGGAGCGAACAGGCATGTGCAACACTACATGCAGCTGCAGGGGGCAAGCACATCAACAGTACAGAGGATGCCTGATAAGAAGACCATCACATTTGTCTGCAATTGTCACATCTGTCTGCGATTTGCCCAGGGCTGCAGACCACCACACCATGCGTATGCAACCATGCGTACTCGATGTTGAAAGCAAAAAAGCTACCAAGCACACAGGATGTGTTTGGTCTATCATGATACGATATCTACTGCAGCACCCTTTCAGCTGTGCAGCTTCGTACAGCAGCGTGCATGCATACTGTAGTTACTACAGTAGCTTCAGACACACAAGACAACAGAGCTTCCTGCTGAGCCACCCTCAAGAACTGCAAGTGCTGACAACGAGTGTGTGTACTACACACTCTATGATAGAGTCCGGGAGGGAGAGTAGGGCCGCTAGCAGCCAGCCCAACAGCAGGCATAGCCAATGTTCTGCTGTACCCTTGCATCTCTGCAACTAAGGAAACAGCATGCAACCTGCAACGACATGATGTGAAAGCAATACAACAGACAGCAGTCTGCATGTGCAGGCATTTCTAAGGTTTAGGTCATACACCGGAGCCAGACAGCAAGACACCGTGAACTGCCGTGGCCACGCCACGCCATGGCGTGCGTATCGATACTAAGGGCAAATCAGCAGTCCACCTCAAGCGTCAGCCTCGTGGGTGGTGTGATGTGACAATGACATAACACCGACATAGAATGACACTGAGTGGTATTGATGCAGCACATCATCTGTTGTGTATCAAGGGGTGCGTAGGGTGTCACACAACATGTCTAAGACTTGCGCTAGCTGCTGGATATGGCTAGCACACCACACAACACAGGGATACCTACAAGCACAAGCCCAGCAGAAACCAGCATGCGTTCACACATGCACCAGCACTCACATACACGCGTAGCAGAACAATGCGCATGAGCAGTGATTACTTTCCTTGGTATCACATCATGCAGCCATGCATGAATGGTTCATGGTTGTGTCACTTTCCTGGCATACTGATGCACCCCAAACCCCCAGATACATCGGTCTAAGCAGCCACAAGCAAAGCAAAGCCAACTGGCAATCATAGGTCCTGGCAGTGCTACCTAGTGCCAACCACAATGCATGTCACTGCATGCACTGCTTCATAGCCCTTGCGTAAAGTTTTGACCCGATGTTTGCTGAAGTGCGGGGTCTTGTAACCGCATACCAGCCAGAGCCCCAGCAGATGCAGACAAATGGCATCATGGCCGCAACACGCCGCACAGCTGCAGCCGATGCAATGATTTATACTGGCTGGACTCAGCACGTCACCTGCACAAGCAGCAACAGTAGCTGCTACATACAGAGAGGCGCTGTTGCCACATCCAGGGATTGGACTTTGGGACTGATCAATTTTCACCATCAGGATCCATGAGTGCACAAGGGTGCATTACTTGCATACGTTTAGGTTTCATAAGCAGCTGCAAAATAGCTGCAATATCTCCATTAGGCTGTATCAACCCCACTCGACAATTGCTGTGTGCCCATACCCAGCCACCTGCTGTAACTGTGCTTCCTTCACTGCAGCATCCAGCACAGATGCAACACAGCAAGCACAGCCGAATGCACACAAATGCACACCATACGCATGGCAATGCGCGGCGACAAGCTCACGGACCAACGCTGCTGTGCTGCCTGCCAGCTCGTTGAAGAAGCTGCGATGACAGCTGCCAACAGCCACAGCAGCTCTTCTGCTGCTGCTGCGCTGTTGCAGCCAAGCCGCTACTGCCATGGCTGCAGCAGTTGAGCACACGCGCTTTGCATTCAACACCCAGTCTGCTGCTGCTGCTGCTGCTGCTCTTCTGCGATGATGCGCCCCACGGCTGCAAAGTGCGGCGTCCAAGGCCAGCACAGCACACACATCCTGCTGCACTGCTCACTGCAGTGAGGCACAGGGGAAGATAAGCAGGCAAAGAGGCAGCAGCAGAGGCAGTGGCAGCAGCAGCAGCAAAGCACAGCTGTGGTCAGTCCAGGGACCAGTACAGACTGCGAGAGGCAGCAGGAATGCATGGCGCTGTGGCACAACCAATGCGAGTTCGCATATCGCTGCACTTGGTAAGGCGCTTTCAGGAGCGAACCAAAGTGTTCCTGCAAGCACATGCACTGCACACCTGCAAGCAGCGGCTGAAACCTTGTGCAAGCTCCGTCATGAACAACACTGCTGCATCTCACTGTGCTCACAACATAATCAAGTAATTAAGCAACTCACACAATGAGGCAGCCGACCACGAATGTGGATGTCACCATAACCAGAAAGTACTCCTTGCTGAGCAGCGTTGCCAGACGCGCTGCTTGCTGCTTCTGCTGCTGCATGTCACCAAACACAGCATGCAAGCTGAAGTGCCGTGCGCTGCTGGTGCTGGTGCTGCTGCTACCGTTCCTGTCCGCAGCGATGCTGCAGGAAGCACCAGTCGACCCCTGCGGGTGCAATTCAACCTGCGTTGCATCTGCGCCGTGCTGCTGCTGTTGCTGCTGCAGCTGCTGCAGTTGCTGCCGCTCTTGCAGGATGGGCGTTAGCAGCCGCGTGAACAGTGTGTGGCCGCATGCGACCTCTTGCCGCTGCTGATCTGACAGGCCCAGCTGCTGTAAGATGTACTTGAAGCGCGTATCATTGTGCTCTGCAGCAAGCTCGCCTGCAGAGTGGCAAACAATGATGTTAGCAAAGAGCATTAGTATTCTGAGCCTAGCGGCATGGGCACAAAAGACACTGGCAGGCATGAACAGCAACGGTAGTGGGGAGCTGCTCAGGCATGAATCAACAGCACTGGTCATTGTCAGCAGACAGTGTTATCACGACAATGTAACAGCTTGCCTGTCGTGTGGTTGAGCAAGCTGAACTTGACCATGAGATCGCCACGCTGCAGCCCCCCCAGGGTGGCCACTTGGTGGATGTGCTGCACCACAAGCGCCCTGAGCGCTTCCTGCGGGTGCGGCTGGCCCATGTCTGCATGGAGCATGTCGTGGTGGAGCACGCTGAGCAGCATGCCCATCTGCAGAGCGCGGCAAACGCAGCAGGAACAGCAGGTCATATGCTGAGTGATGCCAGCTGGCGGGTTGGCGGGTAGCAGCTAGGACGTTGCGGTGCACGCTGAGCAGCAAGCCCAGCTGCACAGCAAAGGACCAAGGACAACGATACATGCGGTGCTCATTTGTAGCGTGCTGCTTACCGCTGCCAGCTTTGCAAGCGTACAACTGGAGCAGGTACAAACAGCAGGTCCCAGAAATCAGACAGTACATCATACTGTGCACACAAGCAGTAGTATTGGCATAGCAACCAGCTGCATGAGGCAGGTACAGCAAGACACAGCTGCCAGTGCCACTGCCTTAGTTTGCTTGCAAGCCAGCTGTCCTGCAGGCCACATACCTGCTGTCAGCACCGGCTCCGAAGTGCTAGTAAACTTCACCTCCAGAAATCAGCGTGATCACGCAAGATGATTGTGTCTAGGACAGTGTGTGTGTTGGTAGTTCCCAACCAACTGTATTCAATCAAGCCAGCTGCACACGCGCAGCAGCTGCCTGTGGTGCTGAAAGGCTGATCCGCAGTAGACAGTAGAAATCGCAGCGATATGCAAGCATACAGCGCACACAGCTTAACCGAGCACAGCAGCAACAGCGGCACAGAACCAACACAGCAGCACTGCAGGGCCTGATCAGCCAGCAAGGGACGCCTTGGGTAGGTTACAGCTTCACTAAGATTATGTGCAGGCAGCAGCACCCCAGAGCAGCAGAAAACAGCAGATAACAGCTGTTGTAGATTGCGCAGAGTCGAGGCGTAACACCCGTTTGCAAGCCTTTTTCTCACCACACACAGCACCACATACAATAACTCAAATTGATTTAGATTTGTTATTTCTTTTCCTAATTATATATGTATGCCACAGGCACCTGTGGTTTGTACCTGCTGCAGTTGGTAGGTCATGCCTAGATTTGTTACAGCAGTGGCACTGCTGTTACGACCCAGCAACAACATCACGCAGCACATCAATGTTTGTAACTACCTCAGCAGCATACCTCCTTGACCCTGCTGCCGTACACTGCACTCAGTTCCTGCAACGCCACGACAGCAGCAAGCAGAAGCAGCAGCTGGGGTGTCAACACAAGCATGTCAGGCAGGTGCAATGGAACACAAAGCGAATGTGTGATAGCAGCTACAGGGGCAGGTAAATTGTGCGCAGAACATATAATCACTGCGCTTACCCTAGGAATAAGGCAACGTGCTGAGTGCGAAGACTGGCGCAGTACACTGCTGCCTCACCTGCAGTGTTGTGTCGGCAGCACCTGGGTACGGTTCCAGCGACAGCACATGCCGTAGCAGGTGTAGCCAGTCACCTGGTGGTGCTAAGCGCATGGGATCACTGCCACTGCTGGAACACAAGTCCATCCTGCTGCTGCCTGCGGTATTGGCTGCTGCTTTGTCGTGGCGGTCTCTGCTGTCATTGCTGCTGCCTGACTGCTCCTTGCTGGTCTGCCCAGGGGTCGGCAGGCAATCTGTAGGACTCTCCCATGGAATTGCTGTGTACTGCGTTGCAGCTAACTGATCGAGTAGCGAAGCCTCTGTTGGCGTGAGCAGCTCGCTGGGCAAGCAGCTGGCCAGAGAGCCAGCACCCTGCTGCTGTAGCCACCGCATGTGCTGCAGCACATCGCACACTGCGACAAGCAAACCATGCTGCATGGCTGCAGTCCTATGCTCCTGCAGGAGCGTCTCTAGCTGGTGCCTGAGCGCTTTCTCCGACTTGCACAGCGCCCTGTGTGCTGCGCTCCGGCTGAGCTTCGACGGCATCTCATCAAACACCCAAGCGTTGAAAACATAAACAAAGGTCAACTTCAAGAAGCTCTGACGTCCTCTAATGCAGAGCTTACACAGATAAGGGCATGTAAGGAGTCCCGCTGTACACGCCGTGAGCAGAATACGTTGTGGCTGAACGGCTCATCCGGCACTTCACCATCCCTGACACAATCACCCGTCTGCTCATGAGTCAATGCGGTGCGGAGGTGCCCGCGGTTCCGCAGCTTGCGGAGCAGCGCCGCAAGACCCCGCAAGAGGGCTCAGGAACTGCGGCCGAGTGCGGAGCTATGTTATAACAGAATTCAAGCTAGAGGCTGCGGAACCTCTATTAGATGCATTGTATTAGCATCAGTATGGTTATTTATGTATTGTGCATAGCAGGATGGCCTCTGCGGGCAACCTAGACCTTAGCCAGTCAGATCAGTCCATCACCCAGCAACCTCCCCAGAGGCCAGATCAGAGCAACGACATTCGAAAGTCTGAGTTTGAAACTGTTGGAACATCTCAGAACTCGTCTAAGCGCCCTGGAGCCAAGTGCAACCACTGCCAGCACGAGTTTGAACCCAAGGCAGCAACAGTAGAAAAGTTGAAGCAGCACATTCTGAAAGAGTGCAAGGCAGTGCCTCAGGATGTAAGGCAGCACTGGTTGGGTGTGTTCTCCAGCAAGCAGGCCAGCAGCACCGCGGGAGAGCAGGCTGTGCTTACTGGTGTCAAGCGCAAGGCCCAGCACCAGCAGGACATCCGCAGGCATCTGGGCAGCAGGGACTGGGGCCTGACAGCGTCAGAGAAGGAGGGCGTGTCATTTGACCTGCTTCGGTTTGCTGTCACAGCCAACCTCGGCTTCCAGCAGTTCAACAATGTGCACCTGCACGCAGCTCTTGCTAAGCTGCGCCCACAGTACAGCTTGCCCTCCCCCACTGCATTCTCAAGGCTGCTTGATAGCGAGTACCTGGGGGTGATGGAGAAGCTCAGGGTGAAGATCAGCAACTCACAGAACCTCACGCTGTCTCTGGATGGCTGGACTGATGCTTGCAAGCGCTCCATCATCGCATTTGTGCTTCTGTTCCCTGACAGAACCATGCGCTTGCTGGAATCACGAGAGCTTTCTCTCGACAGGCACACTGGCGAGTTCCTGGCAGGTGGGCTTGATGACAAAAACAGGACTGCCAGGCTATGCAGCTAAGTGGTTTTGGACCCCCTCAGCCTCCAGTGCCTGATACATCCTTGCCTGCTGTGTTTTGCATGCGCAGAGGTCATCAAGGAGGTGGTGGACACCCACAAGCTGCGTGAGAAGTTGGCCATGCTGGTCACAGACAACGCCGCCAACATGGTGCTTGCACGTCGCTTGGTGGTGGAGAGTGACGGGTTCAAGCACATCCTTCAGATGAGGTGGGTTGGTGGTCTGCATGCTTTACACCTTTTACATCAATGTGCGCTGCTGTTTGCGCTGTTGTACGGTGCTGTTTTGTGTTGTGCGGCGCTGTGCCTGTGTGTAGTGCTAGTGCAGCGCTGCGCAAAGCTTGGGCAGTTGGTCATGTGCAGTTGATACTTTTCACAAGTGAGTGATGTAATTTTATGTGTTGTTACTGCAGGTGCACCATGCACGGCTTCAGCTTGGTGCTCAAGTCAGTGCTGGCCTATCCTTGGGCCAAGGACCTGCTGGTGCGAGCACAGCAGGTGGTGACGTACTTTCGTGCGTCGCATGCACCCCTGGCTGCCCTGCGTGATGCAGCCAAACAGCTGGAAATCACAAAGGGTCTGCAGAGCAGCAACACCACCCGCATGACCTCCAGCTACGGTTGCACCAGCTCTGTGGAGGCACACCAACCGGCCTTCAGCCTCATGCGCAGCAGCAGCAGCGACGTGCAGATCACCAACCTCGATGTGGTGGACACCCTGGACGACGCAGCATTCTGGCCCAGCCTCAGCAACCTCAACAAGGTGCTGGCACCCATCAGCAGGGTCATCATGGTGGTGCAGGGCAATGCCACCACTCTGGCTGATGTCAGCAGGTGCGCATGTGCAGCACTTGCATGCAAAAGGCAGAGACGGTGATCATGTCAACACCAGTGGCCCATTGTACAGTCTGAACAACACACACTAGCATGTGCAATTTGCTGGCAGCACCCACTTGCAGGCTTGTGATGCTGCTTTACTGTGCAGGTGCTGGCTGTACCTGGCAGACGCATTAGGCAAGGTGCTCGCACCTCTGCCTGAGGGCTTCCAGCAGCACATTATCTGGGCATTCAGCACGCGCGCAAAGCAGCAGGACCAGGTGCTGTGCCGCCTGGCACTCTTCCTGGACCCCGCTATCGGCAGGCAGCCCTCAGCAGCAGCAGCAACATCATGGCCAGCTTTGTTCAGGAGTCAGCTCAGTTTGGCTACCTTCAGGGGTGGGATCAGGAGAAGATCAACCAGCTGCTGTCGCAACTCAGCAACTACAGCAGATATCTCACCCCTTTCAACCTGCCAGCTTCAGGCACAGGCTTCAGCTGCCAGACG
Organism: Tetradesmus lagerheimii; assembly: GCA_902809745.2. NCBI lineage: Eukaryota > Viridiplantae > Chlorophyta > Chlorophyceae > Sphaeropleales > Scenedesmaceae > Tetradesmus > Tetradesmus lagerheimii. Next base: position 79,040 of record CADDIJ020002572.1, on the reverse strand, counting down.
TGGTGGTCCACTGTGGGTCAGAATGCTGATGGTGCAGTGCTGGCTGAGATGGCGGGCGTGCTGCTGGATGTGGTGCCACATGCAGCTGGCCCAGAGCGCGTGTTCAGTCAGATGGGGTGGTATGAGGGCTCCACCAGCACCAGGATGACCACAGACACAACCGCCAAGAAGGTGTCCATCAAGCTGCACTACGATGCTGTCAAGCCACCACAGCGCAAGTACGTGTGGGTTGTAAGAACTGATGGCTGCTACTGGTGTCTGTGCATCTCCCTGTATTTCAAGGCAAAAAATGAGTGTGCTACTGCAACTGCCGAATTTGAATGTGTACCAGGCTGGCTGAACACTTACTTGTATAGATCTGAGTAAGCTGAAGTGCCTTACGCTTGCTGCCACCCTGCTGCTGTCGGTGCTGTTTTGCTGTTGATGCAACCAGGCGTGTGGATGTGGAGCTGCCTGACGTGATGGAGCTGACTGGACCATCTGTCATTGCAGACGCTGCCGTCTGCCGCAGCTGCAGCTGGGCCAGCCACAGCAGCCGCAGCAGCAGAAGCAGCAGCGTATGCAGCAGCAACAGAGGAGGAAGAGGAGGAGGAGGACTGCACCCCTGAGCAGCTGGATCAGGCGCTGACAGATCAGTGTGCAGCAGATGAGCTAGAGCGGCTGGAACAGGAGCAGCCACCAGAGGAGGCGCGGTCCAGCTGGCGTGCAGCGCTGCTGTGGTCCATGGGCGTGGATAATGGGCAGGACCTGCTCAACCCCACTTACCAGGAGGCCATTATGGGCCCCAGGTTGCGCACTGTCGCAGCACCTGCAGCCGGTGTTAACCCCCGTACCCTGGCTGCACAGTTCCTGGCACAGCAGCAGCAGCAGGCCCTGCAGCAGCAACAGCAGCAGCAGGTCCTGCAGCAGCAGCAGTTGCTGCAGCAGCAATTGCTGCAGCAGCAGGGCCTGCTGCCAGTGATGAACCCCCTGACACAGACAGTGCTGCAGCAGCAGCAGCAGTTGGCACGACTGCAGCAGCAGAACCAGCAGCAGTAGGAGTGGAGTGCAGCAGCAGAACCAGCAGCAGTAGGAGTGGTGAACAGGTGTCTGTGATGCAGAAACATGCATGTTTGATGTTTATTTCTTTGTTAGTGGCAAGTTCAGGTGATTAACGAGGTGTTTTATGTGTAATTGTGCTGCAAAATCACTCCGCAGTCACTCCGCAAGTGCCGCAGGGCTCCGCAAACCCCGCAAAACAGGCCCCGCAACCCGCAAAGGCCAAATGAGCTCCGCGGTGACTCCTGCTGAGATAGAGCTTCACCTGATCTGTGCTGCGTATTACCTGCTCGTGTACGTCCAGCAGTTTTTGTCGATTCCAGTAGACAATGGTTTGCGATGTGCTGTCAAAGGCGCACACGCCTGCATTCTGGGTCCCCGGGTCTGTGCTTAGGCAATACTTCCCAGGAGGTTTGGGTTTGCTGCGTAGCGCGTGTGTGTATGATGTGTGAAGCCGATATTAATAATGCCTCTTCTGGCACCTGCACCTTTGCATTGCCTGCAGGCACCCTGCAGCTGGATGGCGCGAGGCCGCAGCAGCGTGCTGCCGCAAGCGCAGCTGCAGCAGCAATCACTGCAGTGCAGCAGCCGCAGCAGCCAGCAGCGCCAGCGCCAGTGCTGCTAGAGGCAGCAAGGGCAGCACAGGCCCCCATCAGCATGACTGCAGCCCTGGACTCAGTGTCAGACCTCTCAATGGCTTTGAGCAGCAAGGCAGATGCTGGGCATGCTGCTGCAGTAGCTGCGGTGGTGCCTTTGCTGAGGGTTGCAGCAGACCCAGTTGTGGCAGCAGCCATCAAGCAGGGGCTGAAGCAGTTGTACGCAGCAGTACGCGAGGGTGCTTCAGAGCCTGAGGCTGTCCTGCAGGCAATCACAGGCAGCCTCAGAGGGCTTGCCGTGCCAGCGTGTGGCACCACTGCTGCCATCCCTACAGCAGCACCAGCAGCAGCAGCAGCACCTACCAGCACAGGCAAGAAGCGCAAGCATGGCACTGCCATCATGGCAGCAGCAGCAGCAGAGGCGGACAACAGCAAGAAGCAAAAATTGCAGAAGCCTCCTCCTGCAGTATCTGATGGCCGGCCTGGCGTGTGGCTTGATGAGGATAAGGCCGGGGATGATGCGTGCTGGGTGCAGCTGGGCGATCACGTGTTCATGGAGGTTGATGCAGACACCTTCATGCGCGACCCAGCCAGCTTCAAGGTGGCAGCAGCAGCTGCTGCTACTACTGCTGAAGATGCAGGTGGTGCCGCTGGCAGCAGCTGCAAGCGCAACACCAACAAGAGCAGTAGCTACTGCTCAGCAGCAACAAGCGCAACAGCAAGAGCAGCCGCAACAAGCACAGCAGCAGCAGCACGCACCTGATTTGGCTCTTCCGCATGGAGCGCTTTGAAGGCAACTTCATCAAGGGCCGTTGCTACCAGAATGCTGCGCATGACCTTGCCCAGCCCCTGCAGCTGCAGCACAAAACGCAGGAGCTGTGCAGTGACAAGATCAGCAGCATTCTGCATGTTCTGCAGCCCTCTGAGACTAGCAGCAGTAAGGCGCTGGAGACACTGACTAGAGTGGAGGCGCAGTGGCTGCAGGAAGTGCAGCTGAGACTTAGCTGAGTAGTGTGGGATAAGTTTGGGCTCTAAGCATGATGTGTCTTGTGACTGCAGCTAGCTGTGAGAAGTGGCAGGCCATTTTGGAGGGTACTTGGCTGTGCACAGCAGCACCCTGCCCGGTCAGGGCATTCTTAGCAGGCCCTGTGTGACTGCAACACCACGCCACGTCCTTTTTGAGTACCTTTTTGTTGGCTTGTGATTGAGAGCGGACAGCAGTGCACAGTTGATAAGAACAGTGCTTGTTGCATGCTATTAATATTGCATGCTATTAATATACCGCCGGGCTGCAGCAGCAAGGGCAGGCTGCTGACCCACAGCAGCGGCAGCAGGGGCTGGCACCTGACCCACAGCAGCGGCAGCAGGGGCAGGCACCTGACCCACAGCAGCAGCAGCAGCAGGGGCAGGCAGCTGACCCACGGCAGCAGCAGGCTGGTCCACGCAGATCTGGCCGCATCGCGCAGCAGCAGGCGCGTGTGCATGCTCCCAACCTACTGAGGGATGTGTTCGCCCCTGCGCCACAACCCCCTCCAGTGCCACCAGCAGGCGGCAAGGCGGCGCTGCAGCCAGTGGTGGAGGGGCCAGGCTTCCCCAAACATGACCTGGGCCCCCGCACCCTGCAGTGCAGCCACTGCCATGCCAAGCTGTGGCCCCACGAGAACAAGGGCAGCGTAGCTGTGCCCCACGGTGGCAGCCTGTGCTGCTATCAGGGCCAAAGCTGCAGCATACAGCAGAACTTCCAGCAACCACCTCAGCTGATCAGGGAGTTGTTCACCAGCAACAACCCCAGGGCACGGCAGTTCCGGAGAAATGCACGCATGTACAATTCAGCATTGCAGATGGCCTCCAGCGGCCTGCAAGACATTGCGCCACAGCAGGGGCCCAGTGTCATTGCCATCAGGGGTGCCGTGCACCATTTCCTGGGGCCGCTGGCACCAGCACAGAATCAGCAGCACCAGTTTGCCCAGCTCTACATCATTGACGACCCTCAGCATGAGGTGCAGAGCCGCATCGCTGCCTTGGGGCAAGCAGGCGCAGCCCTTGATGCAGAGCTCTTGCAAGACCTGCAGGACTGCTTAAACAACCACAACACCTACGTCCGGCAGATCAAGCAGACAAAGGTGCGTAGCAGCCAAACCCGGCAGGCTGCAGCAGGAGCAGGCAGCAAGCACAATTTTGTTAGGTGATTATGTTGGTGTGTCACCTGGCAGCGAGCCTGCTCACAACCTACTGCTGCGTGAGCATGCTCCAAACTTACTGACTTGGTGTTGCCGCCATGTTGTGCACCACAGGACCTGCCTGATATGCCTGAGTGGGAGCTGGTCTTCAAGACTGATGGGAGTGTGGACAGGAGGCGGTACAACGTGCCCTCCGCTGGTGAAGTTGCCGGCTTCATGCCAGGTGGGTGCCTTTGGTGCTGGCAGCTGTTGCAGTCACAGCCCAAAGCACAGCCCAAACACACAGACATGGGGGCTGATTGTGTGTGAGGCTTGACAGTGTGCAAGTCACCTCTTGGAGTCTGCTATAGGAACCAACACTGCTGACCATCAGCCTGCACCTCCTTACTAGCCCCATGCTGTGTTTGTGCAGGTGACAGAGAGGGTGACGCCGCGGGCCATCGAGACATACAAGTGCAGTTCAGAGATGGCCGCCTTCAGCGCCTGAGCGACTGCAATGCTGCCTACGACCCGCTCCATTTTGTGCTGTTCCACCCGCACGCAGAGCCTGGCTGGCACCCTGCTTTGGTGCAGCACGTGCCTGCTGCTGGCCTGCCTATAGCCCCGGCAGCTGCAGCAGCCAGGGGGGCAGGCAGGGGCAGGGGCAGAGCTGGTGGAAGAGATGGTGGTAGAGTTGGTGGCAGGGGTGTGGCAGCAGGCTTGGGTGTGCAACACGGCCCCGTGCATGTCAGGGGGCGTGGCAGGGGGCGCAGTGCGCGTTATGTTACGCGTGGGGAGTGCAAGCTCACTGCCATGCAGTGGGCGGCTTTTTGGTTGCATGACCGACCTGCACCCTATGACAACTGTATGGTCACGCGTGGTAATAGGTTGTTTCAGGAGTGGTGTGTAGACCAGTATTGCAAGGTGGAGGCACAAAGGTTGTTGTGGGTGAGGCTCAACCAACAGCAGTTGCGTTTGGATTTGTACCAAGGTGTTGCTGATGCCTTGCAACAGGATAACCTTGCTGACATTGGTCGCATGGTTGTTTTGCCCGCAATATTCTTAGGGGGCCCACGTCACATGCACCAGTTGTATCAGGATGCCATGGCCTTGGTGCGTAAGCATGGCAAGCCTGATCTGTTCATCACCATGACCAGCAACCCCAAGTGGCCTGAGGTGACGGCTGAGTTGCTTCCGGGTCAGTCTGCGTCAGACAGACCTGACATTGTTGAGCGTGTGTTCAAGCTCAAGTTGGATGCCCTAAAGCAAGATTTGGTGCAAAATGGTGTGTTTGGGCGTGTCGTTGCAGACATTCATGTTGTGGAGTGGCAAAAGCGTGGTCTTCCGCATGCTCACATTTTGCTGATCCTTGCTCCTGAGGACAAGCCCACCGGCCCTGAGGACTTTGATCGCATGGTGTGTGCTGAGTTGCCGGACAAGGAGACACACCCGGAGTTGTGCGACATTGTCACTACATGTATGTTGCATGGCCCGTGTGGTGCCGCTGACCCCACATGCCCTTGCATGCGCGACGGGAAGTGCACCAAGGGTTATCCACGTGAGTTTTCTGAGCACACGCTTGACACTGGCAAAAGCTACCCCGTGTACCGCCGCCGCAATGATGGCCGTCACCACATTGGACGTGGTGGGTTTGACTTTGACAACAAGTGGGTCGTGCCCTACAACCCGTTCTTGACTCTACGGTACAACTGCCATATTAATGTAGAGGTGTGTAGCTCTGTAGCTGCGGTTAAATATCTGTATAAGTATGTGTATAAGGGGCACGATAGAGCCATGGTGGAGGTGCGCGAGGGTGTTGCTGCTGTTGCGGGTGCTCAAAATGGCCAGCATGCGCAGGTTGTGGATCGTGACGAGGTCAAAGCCCACTTGGATGGGCGGTATGTGTCGGCCTCTGAGTGTGTGCACAGGCTTTGCACTTTGACCTGCACAAGGAGCAACCCAATGTGGTGTGGTTGCATGTGCATTTGCCGGACCAACAAACTGTGACCATCCCTGAGCAGGGTGACCCAGATGTTGACAGGGAAGCTGCTTTAGCAGCTCTTGATGCCGGCAGTCGCACCACTTTGACCGAGTGGTTTAGGTTCAATGCCAATGCTCCCGAGGGCCATGTTTGCCATGAGACACTGTATCACGACTTTCCAACCAGCTTTTGGTGGGATGCAGGTGCAAAGGTGTGGAAGGAGCGTGTGCGTGAACGTGGCAGACCAGCCGTTGGCCGCATGTACTTTGTGCAGCCCACTGCCGGTGAGAGGTACTACTTGCGCATGTTATTGTGTCATGTGCCTGGCGCTACGGGTTTCGACAACCTACGCACAGTCAATGGTGTTGTGCATGCCACCTTCCAGGCTGCCTGCCAGGCCCGTGGTTTGTTGGCCGACGATGCTGAGTGGCGCACATGCATGCAAGAGGCGGCGGTGTTAGCGCCACCGCATCGCCTGCGTGCATTGTTTGCGACCCTCTTGGCATTCAATGATGTTGCCGACCCTCGGCAGTTGTGGAACGAATTCAAGACTGACATGTGCGAGGATCCGTTGCATGCAGTTAGGGCTGTCAACCCTGCACGTGACTTTGATGATGAAATTTGGGGGAGGGGTTGCGAGACGTTGCCGTGCATCTCCAAAGCATGGGTGGCCGCACTTTGGCAGAGTTCAACTTGCCTGTGGAGCTTGCTCAAGTTGCGGGTGTTGTGTCTCCTGACCTGCTGGTGCAGCAGGAAAGGGACAGGTACTCCAGGCAAGAGCAAGCTGCATTGTTAGCTGCTTCACTGAACAGTCTAAACACACAACAGCGGGCGGTGTATGATGGTGTTATGGCTGCAGTGGCACAGGCCCGTGCTGGTGGCTTGAACGGTGGGAATGTGTTCTTTGTTGATGGGGTCGGGGGTGCAGGCAAGACGTTCACCTACAGTTGCTTGCTGGCTGGTGTGCGCTCGCAACCTGATGGCATTGCCCTGTCCGTTGCTTCATCCGGCATCGCTGCTTTGTTGCTGCCGGGTGGGCGCACAGCACACTCCAGGTTCAAGATCCCTGTGCAGGGCTTGGACAAGGATTCTGTTTGTTTCATCAGCAGGCAGTCTCCTGAGGCAGCTTTGGTGAGGGCTGCCGACTTGATTGTGTGGGATGAGGCGCCTATGATGCACAAGCACGTTTTTGACGCTGTTGATAGAACCTTTAGGGACATCATGGGCCGCCCCAACGAGTTGTTTGGGGGCAAGGAGGTGGTGTTGGGCGGCGATTTTAGGCAAATCTTGCCCGTTGTGCCGCGTGGCAATAGGGGGCAGATTGTGGCAGCAAGTCTTAAGCGGTCCAACATCATATGGCCTCATGCGCAGGTCTTCCAGCTGCACGAGAACATGCGTGTCAGCATGTTGCGCCAAGCCGGCGATCAACAGCAGGCACAGGAGCTGCAAGACTTTGCTGCATTTCTCAAGCGTGTTGGGGAGGGGACAGAGCAGGAATACCCCACTGTTGGTGAGTCTGCAATTCGCATCCCGCCCTACATGTGTTGTGGTGGTGGCCCTCAGGCCAGTGTGAGGGATCTTATTCAGGAAGTCTATGGGGGCTTGCAAGACATGCAGCCAGGGGAGCGTGCTGAGTACATCATAGAGCGTGCCATCTTGACACCCCTCAATCAACATGTTGATGCTATCAACGTGCAGATGATGGAGTGGATGTCAACCTTTGATGAGGGCGCTGAGCAACGGGAGTATTTGAGTGCAGATGGGATCGTGGGGGAGGATGGGCGCGGGGGGATGTATCCAACAGAGTTTTTGAGTTTTTGAACAGCCTGAACTTTTCAGGGGTGCCCCCTCACAAGTTGTTGTTGCGGGTGGGGTGCCCCATTATTTTGCTGAGAAACTTGACAGGAGGGCTTGCTAATGGTACGCGTTTGATTGTCACAAGGTTGGGGGACCGTGTTATTGAGGCAAGGGTTGCCACAGGCCCCTCCAAGGGCGAGGTGGTGTGTATACCACGCCTTGGAATCACGCCCTCTGACTCGAGCATGCCATTCACCTTGCGCAGGTTGCAGTTCCCTGTCAGGCCTGCCTTTGCCATGACTATCAACAAATCACAGGGTCAAACCTTGAAGATGGTTGGGGTGTACTTGCCCAAATCTGTCTTTTGTCATGGACAGTTGTATGTGGCACTGTCCCGTGTAGGCAATAGGCAAGCTGTGCGTGTGTTGGTTGAAGGGGGTTGGGTGAATCAGGGGGAGTTTGACAATGTGCCTGAAGGATTGTACACTGCCAATGTGGTTTACCGTGAAGTGTTGACGTGACAGGCCCAACCACTCATGTGGGGATGCCTTATTCTAAGTTGTGTTGGGCCGAGTCCAACCACAAACGTTGGGATGCGCAGCACTGTAGCGGTATGGTCGTGGTTAGCCTGATGTAAATATCAAACTTGCTCACATGTGTGCATGGCCGTGGCATCGCCACGGGTTGCCTGCTAGTTGCCACTAAAACAACTGCCTCAACAGCGGTTGCCGCCGCCTGATGGTGATGAGCCGCCCTCAGCCAGCAGCTCTGTTGTTGTTTGTGATTCATTATTGCAACCAGATGCGCAATCGGTTGGCATTAAGACAATCAAGGCCACTCCACCATCTAGCACGTGTACCGCACCTCAAGATCTTGAGGTTGTGGCACATGTGCCCATCAGGCAAGAATATTGGGGCATCATGCATTGAAAACTTGAGCCTGCAATAGCAGCGTATGGGGGTGCGCTTACTGATGTGCTACCAGAATTTGCACGTGAAGTTGCTGTGCAACAAGCAATGAGTGCCTGTGGCGTGTCTTTGCCGATGCATGGCAGTGCAGCAGTGGGGCATGGACCGCGCGGGTTGTACACAGAATGGTTGTATGGCGAAGGAGTGCTCCTGACACAGCCATGGATGCGTTGCTTGATCAGTGGGGTTCTGAACAAACACCACAAAACTTCCCCTCACCTACACATGGCCGTCGGGGTTGTTTGCGTCACTCGGCCCGACTGCCTCTTGTCAGACATAAGTTTAGGCCAAGCGCGCTGGCTGCAAAAGAACGGCAAGATGGTGCAACAGAGCCTGCAATTGTGTTTTGCAGCAGCAGTTGAGCGAGGATACGTGCATCTAGCTGCAGATAGGCCTGCTAATGTTGCATTGTGTGTTGGCGGCATCAGATTCCGTGTGCACTTGCTGAACTGGTTACAATGTGCAGAGCGCGCGCGCATCAAGGCCCCAGATCAGTCTGCGGTGATGCAGTATTTCATCATCATCATGTTACCCATTAAGCCATAGCATCAACGCCATCGGCCCCGCGCCCCTCAGGAGCGGAAGAAAGAGGGAGCACTGCTCCATTGTGTTTGCAAATATTACGCACATCCCAAGCTTGGACAAGATACTCAGCAATGCTCCTAGATATCACTCGGCACACCCCCCTACTACCCCAAATATCATCAGAAACAAAACGCAACAACTTGGTGGATGCATCCGTCAACGACAACACATTGCGCAATTTTTCAGCGCCGCCAGCAACATCACGCAAAACAGACCGAATTTCATCAAGCATAGTATCCCTCTGAGCAGAAGTAGCGGGACAATCAAACATCAGATGTGGCAAAGACTCAACACCCTGACCACAAGCAGGACATGCTGTGTTAGAATCAGCTCTGCTGCCACCATAACGACTGGTACGCTCATGCACACAAAGACAGCCCATTCGAACACGCATCAGCAACTCAATACCACGCGTTGGCGCACCAGAACACAAAAAGGGCCTAGCCCTTTTAAAATGCATGGCATCAGCATGTGTAGGGTGCACATGCGTGATGTAACGGCTCAAAGTAGAGTGCTGCAGTGATTCACAAACAATTGTGTCTGCATGCAGCTTCCTGACCTGACGGTTGATGTGACTCTTGCACGCATTAGCTCGATCAGCCGCCGCCTCAACATCCACACCATACTTGCAAAGCAAACTCTGCACATACTTATGCCAAGGTGTCACCGCAACAGCACCACTAGGGCGCTTCCACTCAGCTGAAAACACCTGATGTGGCAACCGACAGTTCTGCATACGCTGAACCCTAAAGTAATACTCCATCGCCCTCTGATGAAGCCACATGTGCAATGGCTTCACACCCCATTCAGCCAGAACAAGTGAAGTGCAAGGGCGCCCCTTGCCACAACGCATTGAGCACTTGATGATGTCAGTCTGCACTTTGTCAATCTGTTGCAGTTGCCTTGCAGTTGACGGAAACCAGACCTCGCTGCCATATTCAACAATCGGGCGAACGCATGTAAGCAGAATGATACGCTTTACTTCCACGCTGATGAGCCGGCTCTTCCAGACTGGCATGAGCCCACCCTTCACACGATGCACTTTTGCCAACATCTTCTCAAAGTGCGTATTCCAGTTGCAGGCATTGTTGAACCACAGGCCAAGGTAGCAGTACTCTGATACAACAGGCACAGGCACACCGTTCCAAACGATGCCAGAATCAGCCAACTGGCTGGGCTGTCTAGCTGGTGAGACATGCATGACAGCAGACTTCAAGCTATTCAGCTTGAACCGCCACTTACAACTGTATTCATAAACTGTTGCAGCCACAGCCTGAACCTCAGCCAGAGATCCGCACACAGCAACAAAGTCATCAGCCTGCATGGCTGCCACAACCTGACCAGCAGGTTCGTCACAAGGGCCCATAAGGGTGATTCCAGGGTGCTTTGCATGCACCTCATGCAGCAGATCATCAATGAAGTACAGGTACAGTGTGGGGGAAATAACATCGCCCTCATGCAAACCAAGGTCACATGTGAAGCTCTCAGTGACATGACCTTCGTGAGACACCACACGGCGTGCACCCTGATACAAGTTGTAGAGTACACGGAACATCTTTCCACGCACACCCTTGTCCCACAGCTTTTGAAAGAGCCCATCAAGCCACACTGTTGGGAAAGCCTTATAGGTGTCAACAAACAGCACATAAGAATCCTTCCCCTCAGCTTTCCTCCCACCCAACACCTCACTGAGCACACTCTGGTGGTCAGCACAGCTGCGCTTGGGACGAAAGCCGTTCTGGCTCTCGTGCAGCAACGGCGTTCCTGCTGCTGTAGCAGCAGTTACACGCTGCTGCTGTAGCAGCAGTTACACGCTGCTGCTGCTGCTGCTGTTGCTGCTGACGTGCCTGCTGCTGCTGCTGTGTGCTGCTGCTGCTGTGCTGCTGCTGCTGCTGTTGCGCCTGCTGTTGCTGCTGCTGCTGCGCCTTGCTGTGTCGTGCCCTCCGCCACTGACTTGCCTTCTGCAAACTTGATGAGGCGCTGGTTGAGAACGCTGGTGTAAAATTTGTAAAGCACGCTAAGCAGGGTGATACCACGGTAGTTGGTGGGGTCTGTCAGGTCACCCTTCTTGGGCATGTTCACAACTGTACCTGGCACCTGGTGCACCTGCTCAAGCTGCCACATCAGATTGCAGTACTGCAGTAACATATCTGCGGCCGTGCTGCCTCCATACTTAAAGGATCATGCTGTTGTAACATGATAGCCCAGTAATACCATGTACATTCAAAAGATACGTGGCACAACATTGCCAATGTCAGTAACTGGTGCACAGCTGCTCGCTTCACGAGTCCTAGTCTTTATTGGCTGGGCCCGAAGGGGTTACTTTAATGCATCCATCGAGCAGAATGCGAACCGGTACTGCTCGTGTTTTGAGCGAATCTTGGGCAGCGCATAATCCAGTTACAATCTATAAATAAGAAGCGAAAAACCCATTTTCCCCCTGGTGTCTAACGGAGTGTACCGTGCACACGACATGTTCAAAGTTTCTTTGTGTTCGACTCTTCTCAGGTTAGGTGCATGTCCGCAAATACGCCCGTGATATGCCTTCATGCTGCAACATCTCTGCATAGCTTTGTTGGCTGGGCCATCGGCGTTCATGGTAATGTGGTGATCATCGCAACATCGAATATTCTTCGTCACCTGTGCTGGCTGGTGACTGGAACCAGGCGCAGCTGCTGTAGGTGAAGTAAAAAAGTAAACGCTGCTTATTGCATGTGCAATGTAATGATATGTATCCGCTTTTGTCTTGATCTGCGATGGTCACTATGGATGACTGTATCTGACTATGGCGGATAAGTGTGCCTGGCATCTCATGGCAGGTCAACCGGCACACAAATCGTGTCTGCCCTAATATACATGCACTTAAATGCATCGAAACCGCATTTACGTACTTGGCTTGCAGCCACTGCAGCGGCTACTGCCATGCCATGTGCGGTAGGCGCTGCACTGCACCGTGACGGTCTCCGTCACGGCGTGTGCAGTGTGCAGTAGGCATACCATATGCCTGCAGGCTGCAGAACGCCGGCAGGCATGCGGAAAGCAGCAGCACTTCAGCAGAATAACAAGCAGCCACACCATACCCCAGGAATGTGCACGTGTAGCTACACGGGCTATAGCCTGCAGCTTGCTGCCCTGCAGCGCAGCTGTGAGTACACAAGCCTTCATTTGCGTGCCACACGCAAGGCACATGATGCTACTGCTCTACTGCTGGCGCTGCTGTGATTGCGGCTGCGACGGGTGGAGCCAGCTGCAGCAGCACCATCGCCTTTGCCAGTTGTGGGTCCTTTGCCTTCCAGTACCGCTCATTCCTCACAAGCCTGTGCAAGCTTGCAGCCAGCAGGTGCTAGCCAGCATTCAAATTCTTGCCAATGCTTAGCGTTCCGACGGGCCCAGCCGTTTTGGGCGCAGCCCAATTGTTCAAAACACATGGGATACCTCGACGCTGGCATGTCCGCCCAAAGGCACAAGTAATGCAGGCCATAGGGCCTGACGTTGACAACTCGCAAGGTAATTGCAACGTCATCATCATCATCATGTTACCCATTAAGCCATAGCATCAACGCCATCGGCCCCGCGCCCCTCAGGAGCGGAAGAAAGAGGGAGCACTGCTCCATTGTGTTTGCAATTATTACGCACATCCCAAGCTTGGACAAGATACTCAGCAATGCTCCTAGATATCACTCGGCACACCCCCTACTACCCCAAATATCATCAGAAACAAAACGCAACAACTTAGTGGATGCATCAGTCAACGACAACACATTGCGCAATTTTTCAGCGCCGCCAGCAACATCACGCAAAACAGACCGAATTTCATCAAGCATGGTATCCCTCTGAGCAGAAGTAGCGGGACAATCAAACATCAGATGTGACAAAGACTCAACACCCTGACCACAAGCAGGACATGCTGTGTTAGAATCAGCTCTGTAATTGCAACGTGAACGACACAGGCGCATCAAAGCTTCAGTAAGGATGCCTTTGTTTTCCGCCACTCCTCCACCCCATCGCGTGCATCAGCAGAGCACACACAGCATGTTGTGAAGTGCCAAAACTTATACGCATGTCTGCCCAGCAGCAGCCATGCGCCTGCACGCAACCTTGTGCCGCTTCCAGTCAGCCCTTTGGCAAGTCAGACTGCAGTAGCGGCAGCGGCAGCCTGCACACGCCTTGCTGGCAGCTGCGGCCTCACTAACTCCTTCTGTGGCTCCACAGCTAGGGTTGTTACATACAACTGGCAGTGGTGCTGCTGCCGCCAGTGCCCTGCACAGGCCTATTGCTTCCACACATCGCTGGCTGTGCTGCTCCGCTGCTGCTGCAGTGCTAGGCAACGCCCCTTTGTCAACCTCTTCCCAATCTGGCTGATTGACCTCAAACGCTGCCACTGCTGCTGCCCACTGCAGGCTGCACTGCTGCAGGCGCAGCAAGTAGCCCCACTTGACCTGCTGGCCGGCGCTTCTGCCGTTGCTTTCGCTAGTGCTGCCCATGCTGCTGCTGGTAGTTCTTTCTTGAGGATATTTGTCTGCACAAGCATCCCCTGCCAGTGTTGTTTCAGTAGCGGCGACAGCGGCGGCAGCGCTAGTGCTGGCTGCTGCTGCTACTGCTGCTGCTTCTGGCTCTCCTGCAGCTGCAGCTGATGGTGCTATGCCAACAGACTTGAAAGCAGCCCACAGCTGCTGCATTGCCTTCAGAACACGCAGCTGCCATACCTGCCACTGCACCTCTGCGTTGTGCTGGTGCTCTCTGCCGAATGGGGAGAACTGCTGTACGTTGAAAACTGTACCAGCAGTTCCTGGCTTACTCAGCCAGCGAACTCTGAATGCTGGTCTGCCCAGCAGTGACTTGAGGTACACTTCAGGCCCTGCTGCCTCCATGGCATCTGCCAGCTGCATAAGGCTGCGGGCAAACACCACAGCCAGCAGCGCAGCACTCGCAGCAGCCTGGCTGCTGCTGCTAGCTGCATTGCCAGCGCCAGCTGCACCAGTCTCGAGGCTTGTACACCAACCAGCCAACAGGCCAGCTGGCCTAGTTATAACGTCAGCAAGTACACACGGCGCAGCTGCGGGGAAGTATGCAGCGGCAGCGGCATCCTCGCCAGTAGCAGCTGCTGCTAGCTGCGATTGCAGGTCGGCAGCAGCTCTGATGTGCTGCACTGCGCGCTTGGCCAGGCTGGTCAGTGCAGACGCTAGGCCGGCAACTGCTGCTGTGTTGTCCAGCACTGCCGATGCCCCCCTCGTTGCAGGGTACGCGGTTGCGTGCAGCAGCAGCCGGCCCGGTACCAGCAAGGAGTGAGGCCGCAGCACAGGCGTGCGAAGGCAGCAGTCGATGAGAGCTGTGTAGGCCTCTGGGTGTGCTGCTGCGAGGCTGGGCAGCTGGCCAGGTGAATCTGCACGCAGAAAAGACACAGCAGCGCATTAAAGAAAAAATGCACACCATGCTGACAGCACGAAGAACGAGCACCTCTTTGTATACATGTGTGTTGTGTCACGTGTTGACAATGTGTTGAATTGTAGTGGCTCATAACACTTATGATGGTGACTTGTCCATATATGGACAATTTCTATATAGAAACTACTCTATTGCATAGAATATGCCTGTAAAGCGCCCTTCCCTCACAGCTAAGACGCTAAATGCAAAGAATGATTGCAGGCACAGCAGCCGGGACTTTGGCAAACACCGCTGAAGCACTGACCATGCTCACCGACTGGTGCTTGACTACATGTTGGTTCAGCCCCGCACGCTGCTGTCACAAGCAGGTGCAGTGCGTCACCCAAAAGAGGTAACGCACCCTCCTCAGCTGCAGTACGCAAGAAAGAGTCATCAGTTCTGCTCAGTTGCCACTGTTGCAGCGGTGCAGCCAGTGCTTGCAGCAGCTGCAGGCCGGCCTGCTGCAGCACCTCAGGCGGCAGGCAGCTGCGGGAGGTGGCAACTAGAGCCTTGACCTGCAGCCTAAGCAGCTGCCATGTTTGCAGAGCAAAGCTATCCGTCATGGCTTGATCCCCAGGTGTCAACGCTTGCTGCCGCTGCTGCTGCTGCTGCCGGGACTGCTCTCGCTGCCTCTGCACCGCACCAGCAGCCAGCAGCTGCAGCTCCAGCGCGAGCTGTGCAGCAGCACCTGATACTACTAGGGCATTCCTGCTGAGTTGCTGCTGGCCTGCGATGCTCTGAAGATGGCTGTGCAAGTAGTGGCTGATGGTCTGGCAGCAGCCGCGCACAGCTGTAAGTACGCCGACTGGGTTTGCCTCCGCAGTCAACTCCCAAACAGCAGCCTCTGCTGCTGCTGCACCCAGGTAGGCCTGGCCACCTGGCAGCAGCTGCATCATGTCTTTGTGGAAGGCAGGGATGGACAGCAGGTCTGCGCGGTGCTGCTGCTTGGCAGGCTGCTGTTGTTGCTGCGCGCTGCTGCTGCTGCTTGCTGCTGCTGTGCCTGGTGGCAACTGATGCTGCTGTGCTGTATGCTGCTGGTGCAGCTGAGCAGCCCACGTAGTCAGCAGCTGCAGCTGCATTTCAGCCACGGCAGCATCATTCTGCAGCCTGAGCACGTCAGCTGCAACCCCACCGTCCAACTGATCTTGCTGATCTATCGCAAGCAGCAGCATTGATGCTGCTTGCTGCACACTAAACAGCGCACAGTGCAGTTCGTGCTCACAGCTGCTGCTGCTGCTGCTGCCAGTTTCCACAGTAGCAGCTGGTGCACTGCGTGATGCTGCTGCTGCTGCTGGCCGCACAAGCAGGCTGCCGCAGCCCTGCAGCTGCTGCACCAGCGGCAGCAGCGTGCGCACTACAACCCGCATGAACGCAGGCATCTGCCCAACCAACTCGTGCCAGCAGCACAGCAGCTTCCGAGCCGAACTCAGCAGATGTGTCAGGGGCGTCCAGCTGTTAGCGCTTGCTGCGGAGGACAGCTGCTGCTGTGCCAGGCGCACCATCGCTGGAAGACAAGCAGGCAGGCTGCTGAGGAATCCTGGAGACAGCAGGACAGCAAATGGGGCACAGCACGAGTTCCACATTGTGAAAGGTCAGGCCACTGGGCAGAATGCGCACGCAGCAAGCTACATTGTGCAAAAATCATCTACATGTTGATTACATGTCAAACTCCTGCTGATGCTCGGTTCGATACATTTGAATGTGCATGCATGATGAGTCGCGGATACCACAGCATTGTCGCAAAGTTCTTGCGCAGTTGCTGCTGCAGGCCTTACCTGACTGGTCCAGCTGCTGTGTCAAGTTTGCTGCCAAGCTGCACGCTCCTGCACTATCTGAATTGTGCAGGTAGGCCATGGCAAAGCGCCCAAGAAGGAGCACACCATCAGCCCACATGGAGGCAGTTCTGCTGCCACAAGTGACTTGGGCTGACCCTTGGTGCCCGGCTACAGCTACTGCTCTGAAACCCAACAGCTGCTGCTCTGTCTGCTGCTGCACCCACGTAACCAAGCTTCCAACATTGCGAGCTACTTGGTGCTTCAGCATGGCATCCACCAGCTGCATTTGGAGCGATGGTGCTTCCTTTAAAGCGGCTTGCAGCTGGCAGATCACGTTATCGCAGCTCGCTAGCTGAGCTTCCTGCCCTGCTGTGAGAGCAGCAGGTGGGGTGCGCTGCAGGAGCTGTGATATGATAGAGCTACTTAGCAGCACCGTCAACCTGCGGCCCGTCTCTTCGACCTGTTTTATACGCTGTGCGGGCCTCATGCTGGCAGCGGGCTGGAGGAGACTTCTCCCAAAGGCGCTGCAGCTGCTGCTGTGGCTGTGGCCCGGGCCCCTCGCTCGTGACAGCCACCTGCTTCTGACCGTGGTATATGACACTCAAGATGTGCCTCTTTTGGGGTAATGCAATCAGATCCGACGACAATTCAGTTGGCCTGCCTGTCCAAGGTGATAGCACAGGTGCCCTTGTCGTGGTCGCACACACACGCAACATGCAGATCGTTGTGCGGAACCTTATCATGCTATGGTAGACGAGCAGGCGCTTTCATGTCCTATTTATTTTATACATACCTAAACATCTATAGACGGGCTACCGGCACACCGATAGTAACCTCCATTGGCAAGAGCGAAATCTTCTTCACACGCAACGGTGTGAGGCTGGGCAGGGCCTTCACTGGCGTGAGGGAGCCTGAGCTGTACCCTAGTGTTGGCTTGTCAAAGCGCAACCAGCAGGTCACCATATGGTGATGCATCAACTGTGGCGAGCACCCCTTCATGTTTGACTTGCAGGGCCTGATTGCAGTGAATGCACAACATGCGCCACAGCCTGCCGTGCCTGCTGCGCCGTCAGCAGCGCAGGCCGGCGGCCCTGTGCAGGTCACCGTGCATGTCACCTCGCGGGGTGGGACGCGTGCAGCTGCACAGGCTTAGTAGTGCAGTGAAGCTTGGCTCAGGCCTTGAGGTGCAGTACTAGTACCACTGCGGCACATTGACATTGCGGCAGCCTGCAGCTGTGCATTGGGTTCGATTGCACTCCATTGTGCAGACCGTGCTCAGCGATGCTTCTGTCAGCTCAGCTTTAGAGGTTTGGCACTGCACTGATTGTGCAGCTGCAAGGCACGCACGTGCAGTGTGTGGCCAGCTGCATGTGTTCGTGTTCAAGAATCTTGAATCAAGATTTAGATGGCCTATCGGCTTAGCTGCGCTTTGGTGCACGGTGGTGTGTCTTGCACAGCGCACGCTGCCGGTGCATTGGTTATGCGAAGTGACTGCTGCTGTTCCGTATGGTGTGATGAACGCATCATCAATCATTGAATGTGTGATCTGGCTGCTGTCCTGCAACCTACTACAGAGCAGTAGCTAGACGTGCAGTAGGACGGTCTATAGCCGCCCGCGTCACGGTTGTACTGCAATATATGTTTTGCTCTCACCTGTGCTGGGTAAGACGCGCCGTGGCTGTCACTCTCGGAGCAGTACACGTCGTGCGCAGCTGTGCCTGCGCAGCAAGACTCCTGCCGCTTGCGACGTTCAGGTATCGCCTCAACCGATCTTTTCTCACGATTTGTTGAAGCTGATTGTAAAACGAGCTTCCCTTGCTCGAGGACTCCGTACCTGCACGTCCGCCGCGCTCGCGTCCTTTCGCGACGTTGCACCCTGAAAGCAACAGACTTCTTTCAACAACTGAAGAAAGCATAGAACAGCCTGCTGCCATGAAGATGAGGATGGAGTCAGCACTGCTTCTGTCGGCACTGCTGGTGGTGTCAGCAGGTGAGCACACGATCTTACGCAGGTGATGACCAGGCTCGTGTGTGGGACCGTAACCATCTTGATGCATTGTATGCAGTGTGCACTGCCAGTGCAAGCCAGCAGGATGAGCAGATGATAACTCAGCAGCCAGGTGAGTGACTGAAGCTGGTTGAGCAGCAGCGGCAGCGGCAGCAGCAGCAGCAGCAGCAAGGGCTCTAGTGCCGCTTGAGGCGTCTTGTTGGGCATGGGGGATGTATTCATGCTTTTAAGCGCACGCATGGTTGCTGCGCTGGAGTGCGTGTTGTTTTGAGCTTCACAGCAACAGCTTGCAGCCCCTTGTCACCCGCAGCTTGCAGCCCCTTGTCACCCGCAGAGCATACTACTAGTATGCATATAGTATATGCACTTGACACAAACCAAACAACAGCACTTGCGGTGCTGCCAGCTGCTCTCTGTCTGGCATCCATATGCGGCACCTCCGGTGTGTAGTGGCTCTATATGCACTGCTCATCCTTACTGTCACGCTGCTGACACCCAACCCACTTGCTGCTTGCAAACTGCAGACAGTCCAGCCACCAAGACACCAGCAGCATCAACCCTGCACAGCATCCGCAGGCTGTTGAGTGTGACTGACTTTGGGCCTGACTCCTGGTCCTACTGGGGCGGCTCGGCCAGCGACAGGAGCTGGCAGAACCCCATTGGCGGCAGCTGGAGGGCGGGGGGCAGCTGGGACAGATGGGACAGCTGGGCGGAGGGCAGGAGGAGGGCGTGAGGGGGGGGCAAGGTGCTGGCTACTATGATAGCCATATGGTAGTGCATGATCAACAGGGTGTGGTGCATCACATGGGTGCACGGTAATGGACAGCATATGCCAGCCAGCGGGACAGCAAGTGGTGAAGGAAGGAAGCTTGCAGGCATGTAGGATGTGCCAACAACGCCATACTATGGCACTGGCTGGTCAAGCCACCTGCGGCGGATGCTGTGTGAAAGAGCAGGACGGTGTGACAGTGTTGCCTGGTAATTTTACAGCTTGCGCACACAGTGCGCAGTGGGTCACTGCGCTACCGTAGCGCAGTGACTAGTCAATTATAATTGGTAATTGATGTGTGCTTGGCTACAGGAGCACAACAGCAGCTGAAGGGGCTGCATGCTGCTGCTACTGCTGCTGTTAGTAGTGTGTGGCGGTATCACTTTCTGTATAGTATGCATACTACACCATATGGGTGGCGGACGTTACTGTTGACCTTGATCAAGTCATGACTTGACAACATTCGTTTGACTGGCCAATCAGCACCTTTTGGGTAACAAGTAATGCTCAATGGCCAGCTTGTACGGTACAAGCACACATGTAGCGACCGTGCGATGGAGTCGACAGAAGCAGACAATTAGCCTAAGCTGGCAGCCCGACCTGGTCATGCATGACCACAATATGGTGGGTGGCTGTACTTGCAGGTACCAATGAGGTAACCCATCTTTACCGATAGCTGGGGTGTAATCGTGTGATTACCAGTGCACTACACTGGTGCAACCGGTGGTAGACCGTATAATAATCGTGTGATTACCAGTGCACTACACTGGTGTAACCGGTGGTAGACCGTATAATACAGATTACCTTCACTAGCATGGGTAAAATGCCACTTACAGCGCGGTAACCGCACCTATATGCCAGATACCTGCCAGGTAATGGTGCCCTCTCGTTGGTAGGGACTGCAGCTGGCTGCAGCACGTTGGGTACGACGTTGTGCTGGTGTGGGGGCGCTGTGGCCGCCAATGACGATGAGACAATGAAACACCTGCCATGCCATGACTATGATATGCCATGGCTATGATATTGAAACTGTAACCAGACAAGCCCAGCATGTAACACAATCCCTGACGGCTGGGCTCACACGCAAGTGCGCTGGCTTGCAATGCAGAGTGCACCGTGTTGAACACTCAAGACCACCTGGCCAACATCCTCCTTCAGGCCAGCTGCATTTGCCAAACAGAATGAAGCGCATAACAGCCTTGAGGTCGTATGCAGACGCCAGACACCAAGCCCCCCAACTGTGTCTTCCTCATCACACGAAAGCACAGGTCTTGTTGCCTGATTTATGCTCTTTGTAAGGCACAATCAGGCCAGCTAGTTCAAGCGGCTTGGCGCTTAACTTGGGTGAAACCAGACTATAACCAACTTGGGTGAAACTAGAGTATAACTAACTTGGGTGAAACTAGACTATAACTAACTTGGGTGAAACTAGACTATAACTAACTTGGGTGAAACTAGACTATAACTAACTTGGGTGAAACTAGACTATAAGCTAGTCCATCAGACCCTGCTGACACACCAAACAAGCAACAACAGCAGGTGCCGCGCCTCATGATGTGCTCATTTGCTGTGATGCGAGATGCATAGGGTTTCAATACTGCATTGCTGCAGCACAACGATACCGCTAACTGCGCACAGCAAAACTATGACTATAAGCCAATGGCTGGTGTCTAGCATGCAGATAACATGTTGAAGCCATTGTGCGCTGATGATAATGAAATTGCTGTAGCAAGCAAATGGATGGCAGTACAGCTGTTGTGAAACAGATGCTTGATAAGAATAACGAAGCAGAGGAATAGATGGCACCTAAGCAAGTAGCACATGCTGCAGGAAGCGCATTTTCAAGCAATCGTGAGCGGCCTGAGCACTACAGCCACACACACCAAGCAATTCTTGACTCTGAGAAAAGCATTGTCTGCTGCCCTAGCCATGTACAAACTTTGCTGGCAGCAATCAAGCAAGAGATTTCACACCAAGTGCTAGAAGGCTTCATGCTGAGCTTCGCCTTTCTTGAAGATGATCTCACACGTCACTGTGCATGCTTCATACAGATCTGAGCTTTGTGCTGACTTTGCTGCCGTCATCCAGCTCAACTGTCGTGTTATAACACCCAACCTCCTTTGGCGCCCAAAAAACATGACTGTACTGCCCCCCACTGCAACTGGTCACGCCACCACGCACCCCTTTAGGCGCAGCAGCAAGCCATTTGCCAGCCGCAGCATACGTACCGCAGCCCGTGGTTTTGGCCAACGTAACTCGGCTCACAACTTGGCCTTTGACGCACTGCCTGTTGCTGCCGAGTTCAAAGCCGATTGTTACTTTTGTGCCCTTTGCTGCCCGTACGGCTTGAAGGCTGAAAGGCGCCACGGGTGTGATGCTGCGGTAGCGGCAGGCGGGGACCATCGGGGTGAGGCTGCGTGCTGCCCTGTTAGGGTTCTGGACAAAGGTAGGCCCTAACCCGGTGCCAGGGCTGCAATGGAGGACAAAAGCAGCAGCCAGCGCGAGCAGCAGCACTTGCTCAGTATGTTGGTGGTGGCTTTGAGTTATGAGCTGCTGTGGTGTAACACAAGCTGCTGGTTACAAGCTTGCTTTTGCAGCACACACAACGTGAAATGCATCTGCGTGCAGACATTGGAGATACCACCAGCACACACGCGCCCCCGCAGCTCACCTGCATTTGCATTGGCCGTCCACGCATGTCCCTGGCACGCACAAACTCCCGTCACAGCTGCCAGCCACCACACGCACAGTCACTGTTGCCTTGGTCTCCTTGCCGTCACTGCTGAATGCGCTGTACTGGAACGTGTCAACACCAGTCCAGCCGGCAGGGGCTTTGTAAATTATCTCACCATCCTGCGGTGGCTGCGACTGCTGCGTGGCTGCGCGATTGGCGGTGAGGCGCGCGCTGCCCGTTTGAGGGGAGCTGGGTCCAGCAATGTCAATGATGTCACCTTTGTCGCTGTAAGAAGAGCAGGTGAATGGAAGATGAAGACACCAGGAGGTAAGTAAGTAAGGTTTCAAACTAGTAGGTGTCCGCGATGTGAAGCACAAATGTGCAGGAGCAGAGCAGGCGCAACCAATCACCAGCGTGTGTCAGATGTACAGAGCATGAACTGCAGCATGGTGATAGGCCAAGCATGCATGCTGACAGCATGACAGCTGCAGAGCAGCGACCCACTTTGCTGTGACGTCGATGGGCGTCCACTGGCCCGACACCGCAGTGACAAAGTCGTTGACTGCCTGGCCGCAGCTCTGCTCGTTGCAGGGCTTGGTCTGAACGGCGTTGGGCTCAGCCTCACACGGCTTGCCACTGCAGGCAGCAACAACATGCAGGCAGAGGCAAGTGCAGCACATCGAGTCAGACGCTTGCAGTTCACGACTTGATTGGGAGGGAATGTGCTGGGCTTGTCCTCACTTGGCTTGCCGCTGCAAGCAGCAACCAGCAACCAGAGGCAGCAGCAGCCACAGCTTATGTGAAGTCTGAGCACAAAACAAACTCAGGTCATGGATGCTTCTATGGCGGATAGCCACTGAATTGAATTTCCCAAGCAATGACTTGCAAGGATCATGTAGGTTGTGAGCTGATCTGCAGGCTATGATGGAGAGTAAGCAGGTGCCAAGCCTTCACGATAGCCCGTATTATACTGCAATAGATTATCTAGAAACGCTTCGAGCAGCAACTCACCCATGGGCCGCTGGGGTGCTGACGGCGAACCACGCAGTCACCTCGCCCCCGTCGCAGCTTTGGCTGCACTCCCCCCACTGCCACTCCCCCACGCAATCAACAGGCGCTGGGGGGCGGCGGGTGCAGGGGTTAGCCGTCAGGTAGGTGTGCGCTGCCAGGGCTTTGACAATGCCGTTTCCATAGTTGATATCCCTGCCTGGGGCTCCCACGTCCTTGGTTGTTGCTGTGATGGCGGCTCGCAGGTCGGCAGCTGAGCAGTTGGTGTGCGCGGACCACACTAGGCCAGCAACACCTGCAGCAGCGCAGCGGCAGGGTTTGGCGCAAGATCATCACCAGCAAGCATATAACCGGTTCAAAAACTTGCAAAACATGCATGTTAATCACGAATACATGACAGCACACGGAATACAATGCATCTGGCACATCTCAATTCAGTTAGATTGCAGCCACCCAGCGGCGAGCTGCCTCACCAGCAGCAAGACATGCATGTTTTGGGGTCTCAGAAACAAATGTGTGCACAGCTGCATCACCAGACACATTGTAGAATGATTCCGGCAGATCCCATTTTATTCAAGTACATACATCCAGCAGCGAGTAGCCTCACCAGCAGCAATGGGTGTGCTCATACTGGTGCCTGAAAGCAGCTCCAGTGCCACAGCGCCACTGCCAGCATCCAGCGTCACCAGCATCCCGGGGTTCGCCACCAACGCATCGCGCAGCGCATAGCCCTGTGCACGCGCCGCTGTCATGACGATAGGCCATCCAGAAGCCCCCGTTAGAGCCTTTGCGTCACACGAAAGTGACGCAAACAGCATCTGACACTCCGAATCCGTCTCGCTGCCGTAAATGACAGCTGCCAGGCCGCCTCCAGCCATGCAGTTCAAAACCTTGTTACAGAAGCTGACGCCGCCGCCGCGCTGGATCAGGCAAATCCTGCCTTCGGCGCCAAAGCACGTTTGGTTTGCAAGGTCGCAGTTGAACAGGCCGGTTGTGATGCTGCCACGCGCGCTGCCTCCCATCACAACGATAGGAGGCTTTGTCAGCAGCTGTGTGCTAATAACAACAGCTGGGCTGACGATTATCTGGCCGACCATGTTGTATGAGCTGTTGACTGCTGCCCAAACAGGGACTGTAGATAGGACGCCCAGGCCTGGCCCTGTCCACTCCACGTCGCTGTTGTATGAACTGAAATCAGCTGTGACCTCGTCCCAAGCAACAGCGCTGACTGCAGCAGTAGGCACAGACAGGCGGTGCGGGTAGACAAGTCATTGATACTGATATTTTTAACTACAGTTCTGTGGAAACTGGCCAGTCATAGCTACGCGCAGCGTAGCTGGCAGCTACAGCTGCTGCGCTGGATACTCACGCTCACACATCTGCCAGGCTTGTGTGTCAGGTCAAGGATGATTGGCACAACGGCACCATCTGTGCTGCCTACTGATATGGCAATGCCATCCCGCACCTAACACCACCTCTGAAGAGGCAGCTGCTGAACCTATCAGGAGTCCGGACCCACTTGAGTGCTGCACATTCTGCCAGCCTACTAACAACAAGCTTGCACAACGTCAATGTGCATGGCGCCGTTCTATCTTGCTGGCATTTGTGGGCACGCACCTGACACCACCTCTGGATACCCAGCAGGGAAGCTGACTGTATCGTCCCCCGTGTTGCCAGCAGACGCCACCAGCAGCACATCGCTGCGCTCTGCCGCGATAGCCGCCAATGCATCATCCATGATTGATATGCTGCTGTTGCCGCCAAAGGACATGCTGACCACCAGCTTCATGTTGGTGTTGCCGCTGCTGGTTTTACGGGAGTCTAGCTCTTGGATGCAGTCGACAATGGCTGTGATGGAGTCAGTCAGGCTGAAGGTTTCTTGCGGGCCAAAGATGTTGTAACTGCACGATGCAGACGCAACAGCAGCAGCAGCAGCAGCAGCGGTGTTATCTTTGCCTGAGGCTGAACAACGAAGCGACCAGCATTGCGCAGCAGCAGCAGCAGCAGCAGCAGCAGCTTATCACTGCAGTCAGCATACACACATCACTTGAAACATCGCAGAGAACACGGGAAGCCCGTGTAGTCACACCTCAAAGCCAGCAAACTTCAGCACTCACTGGTACATGTGTGCGCCCTCTGCGGACACCCCCACGATGCCCTGGCCGTTCCTGCGCGCAGCAATGCTGCCAGAGGTGTGCGTGCCGTGGCTGTCGCGGTCCTCGTACCAGTTGTACCTGCACGCGTGCACGCTGCCATCTGCACGCACAGCACCTGGCGTGCAGCCCGATGTGGTGGCTGCGGAACAGATAAGAAAAGAGTAAGTACAGCAGGGTACGACATGTGTTAGCAAGGCCTGGTGGTTGCGCTATCCAACATGTCAGTGCAGACACTGAATCATTGCTGTGGCGGGCAACATGCTGCTATCGACACCGACCACCGGAGGATTGGCATGTCAAAGGCTGCGACGGCGGCTACTGCTGTCATGCTAGCAGAACAGCTGCCCTGGCTAGTGCACTGCAGTAATGTGTTGTGCTTTGTAGCGGTGCTCACCTGAGTCAAACTCAGGGTTTGTCCTGTCCAGCCCTGCACACAGCACGCACCAAAGCAAACGTCAGTGCATGAGACACGCCTGGCTTTGCTGACTATGTATTTTTTGCTGTTCCCAAACAGAACTTATATAAGCACAAACAAAGCAGCAGGGCAACAAATCACATCTATTTCCACCCTCCTCCATCCCCATGGAGGCAAGCAAGCGAAGCAGCCTGGTTATCCCACTGCCAGGTACCTGCAGCTGGTGAGCAGTACAGTGCACAGATTGGCAGCACGTTCTGGCACACAATATCTTGGCGCACCTGTATCGATGACGCAGAAGAGCACGTTGTCCTTGAGCGTCTTGCTGATCTCCAACATCTCTGGAGTGTCGGCCTCCACCTGCAGCAGAGCAGGGCATTGTAATGCTCCTTGTGTTGACTAGCGTTGGCTGACCAAACAGCTGACACAACTGCTGCATCTACTGTGATGCTCCTGAAGCTGTACAGCTATTAATTCGCTCAAACGGCATGCTGCTGGCGCTGCTGGCACTGTCGAATGCAACAGCGCTTCAAGCATAGTAAGCAGCAGGGACAAAATCATAAGGGTGGTTCTTGTTGCTGCTGCTGCTGCTGCTGCCTTGCACTCACCATGCTCACTCCATACGGCGTGCCTTCAGCAGTGCGACCGACTTGATAGTCAGGGTTGTAAGACATCCTGTCCCCGCACGTCGGCCCTGCCGCCGTCTCCCTGAGTGACCTGCGCTGCTGCTGCTGCTGCTGCTGCCGCAGCATGCGGCGCTGTCCCCTCACATTCGCTGTTCTGTGCAGCAGCCACCACTGCACGTTCAGCTCCACACGCTCAACGCCTTCCAGCGACCCAAGCTGCTGCTGCATCGCTGCTGTCCTAGCCGCTGCTGCTGCTGCAGCAGATGAAGCAGCAGCAGCTGTGGCAGCAGAAGGGCTGTCGTCAGTGCTTGGCTCGCTGCTGCTGCTGCCATAGGAGGGCCGATCAAGGTGCAGCGTGGTGCCTGCTGCAGTGTCGTTGGAGGTTTGCCGCCAACCGCTGATGGCGAACCTGTGAGCCAGCACACCATCAGTGCTGCTGCTGTCAGTGCTGTCGTCACTGCTGCTGCTGCTGCTGCTGGAGTCACCGCTGTTCCTGAGCCAGCCAGGCGTTGGCGGGCTGTCACTACTGCTGGCTGCACCTGCGCTTGCTGCTGCTGCTGCAGCCGCTGTGTTTGCACGGTCAGACACTACCAGGAATCCAAACTGTTCGTTGCGCTCTACATGGTACCCCTGCTGTACGTATGTCGCCTCAACCTGTGTGTGAAACAGCATCAGGTGCAGGCATGGACAGCAGAACAGTGATCACGTGGTAGTGATGCCTTTTCTACTGTGTCTAAGAGAGAGCTTGACACTTTGCTGCTCGTAAGCAGACGAACTGAGCTCTGCACTGTGACTGCAGTCTGCAGGCAGTGTGAGGGTAAGACAGTAAGGTTGCAACCCCCGCGCAGCAGAGTCGGGCGGGCGCACCTGTTTTGACTGCTCTTTGGAAACTCTGACGACAAAGGAAACGGTTGACGTCGATCTGGCTGCTTCACAGTGCTGCTGCATGCACAGCAACGTGCCCAAGGACAGCAGCGCGAGTAGGCTTCCGACCCGCATCTGTCCAGGCAGTGTGTTCTGATCAAACTGTTTTGTATATGCCTATATTCATTTGCTTGGGCTGCTCGCCCTGTCCATGGCCAAGAGAACGCTCTTTGTATGCATCCTTGACGCTTGATTCGCTGCCACAATGAACTTGAATGCTGCTTCAACGGCAAATGTGAGGCGCAGGCAGCGGGGACGCTGTATCGCAGCACCTCGGGCAGCATCACTCTTCTGCTGACCGTCACTCGTCTTGCAAGTCGCCCGAAGTTCGCCGTGATGTCCACAACCTCACGAGTTTCAGCCAGGTTGCGACGCAGAGGCACAAACCACACGATATCATCAGCACCTAGTGCTTTTCATGTTGTATGCTGACATATGCTGCCCGCTGAACACAGCTCTGGACAGGAACGTCTTCTTGGTGGCTGGAGCAGCAGCTGCTTTCCCCTCCCTCCTGTTGCCTTCAAGCTAATGACAATGCATGCCCGACTCAACGAGCAGCAGCAGTATCTCGGTTCTCCTTGTTTGGCCACTAGGCCGTAGCATCAACAATGAAGTGATGCATCCAGTCCCAATACGGGATCTGCTCAGGCTCAATCAAGTCAAGTTGAACAAAGCAGCGGTGAGCCGCCCACACCTGAGCACGACGGCAGCCATGGGCAGGCACAGCAGTAGCGGCACTGCCGTAAGGCGTTCCCAGCAACACCACAGGCCAGGTGCAACAGCCAAGCCTGCCATTTTGCAGACACATACTGTGTATATGTATGTTTGTTGTGCTGCAAACCTGCCGCAACTTATAAGTTATCACCTGAGCACAATGGGCAGCTATGGGCATGAACAGCATGGAGGAGCAGAAGTCTGAAATGTTCAGCCATGGTGGCGGGGGCCCCATCTAGCAATGTGAGTGCAGCATTTGTTGCATTGTCTTTCAATCTGCGTTTCCTGCAACCCTTTACACAACAGCAGTAGCAGCACTGCCATATTGCGGAAGCAGCACCACAGGTCAAGTGCTGCTTGCACCACAAAATATGCAACAGCCAAGCCTGCCATTTTGCACACACATACGTCACACATGTGCATTTCTTCTGCTGCTAATCTGCGGCAAGTTGTCACCTGAGCACAATGGCAAGTGGATGCTGGCAGCAGCAACACGCCAAATGCTGCCAGAGATTGGGGATAAGCAGTCTGGAGGCTGGCAAACAGTCAACATAACCGCAACCTAGTTTTTTATCAACGTCAGCAAACATGCATAACGTAGCGGGCGCTGTAACCACCTGCTGCAACACCTTGGCCATGTGTGGAAATGGAACACGGTCAAAGATTAGCGTGCAAAGCCTTTTGAAGAGTTGCGGCCCCTGGAACACGCCAAACATTAGATGTACCAGGTCTCTCAGGGATGCAACCACAAGGTTATGCTAAGGCTTTTCAGGCATGCTCAGGCGTGCCTTCTGGTGGTTCTTGAATTCTTTCTCGGATGTTGTGGTTACCCGGCTGCACCATGCCAGTCTCTGGGCTGTGCGAGCTTGAAAGGTTGAATTTCAACGCATCTTTCGCATTGATGTTATGCAATACCCTTGGGGGTGGGGGGCCGCTGCACCAGCATATCTTCCGTCTCCATGTCAGCATTTCACTGCTGTCAGGTGTCACTACCGAGTAGTTACGCACGGCACTTCTGGTTACTGCTGCGTTGCATCTGCCCGTAAATCTCATTGAAGTCGCAAGTGTCAATCGCGCGATTATACGAGCTGCTCTTGATCTTTCAAAGACGGTGCACGAGCGTGCTGCCCCAACTGTTCAGAACTGTTGCAGACGAGCGTGATTCGCGTTGGCACTTCCAGCATGCCTTATGTGCGAGAGGCAGATGTAGAAAACCCAGCGATAGCAAAGCTAGGTGGGGCCCTGTTGCCAGATGGCAACTAGCGCGCGGTTGACAGTGAAAGAAATCAGAGCTTACCCGTGCTGCGTTCTGCAGGACGTCCAAAACATCAAAAGTTTGTGGACGATGGCGATCAGCCGAGCAGTCGCTGCAGTTTCGGATTCCTCAAGGCAGGCTGGTTCTGGGCTGTGGTCATCGTGGTGACAGTGATATGTGTGAGTGCCTGCACGTTTGAAGCACTTCACGTGCAGCATTTACAGCCATGTATTAGCTGCTGAAGCAGCACGTGCAGCCACCTCCACACGTGGCCGGCAATTCATATGCCAGGCCAGCAGCAGCAGGAGCAGCAGCAGCAGCAGCAAGCGAGCATGCAAGCATTGAATCAAGCCAGAAAGCATGACATCTAGCCGTTTGAATCCCACAGGATTCACCCCTTTGTGGTCATTGTTTGAACAACAATCTGTGCTGACATGGTGGCGTGCAGGTTGCAGCACCAATTGGTGTGCGGACAACACAGCGCATCAATGCGCCAGTCATGGACACACCGCAGTACAAGTTCAACGGCACGGGTTTAAACACCACTATACCTGAGTCATTTGATGCGTCTTGGGGCTTGAACCCAAATGAGACACTGACATGCGACATGGTGACAGCAGATATGCCAGCAGGTGAGAGCTGAGCAGCAGTCTGCTGCAGCAGCAGCAATCTAGCCTCACGGCAAGGTTCAATTACCTGGTGTCAGCAGTAGTTGTCCTTGAATCTGCTTCGTTGCGCTGGCAAGTGGTCCTGAAATGCACGCCAACTGATGCCAGAGGAACGGCGCCACACAGCAGTGCACCCAAATGCCATTCAGCGCCTGCAGCACATGAACATCATAGCACTTGCAAGCAGTGCAATGCATTAGCAGCTGCTCCTTGTCTAGCTTAATTACCTTAACCTCAATGCATCTTGCTGTTCCCCTGGTGGGCTGGTGTGCCTTGTAGCGCCTGTGCCCAAGGGCAAGCCAGCAGCAGCGCTGAAGCTGCAGGGTGACAAGCTGGTGACAGCAGCAGGCGGCAAGGAGGTGCAGATTCACGGCTTCAACTGGTGAGCAGCAGCGGAGGGCGAGTGGCAGGTCAGAACATTGACCAGCAATGCAGCAGATGCAGAAGCAGCAGCAGCAGCAGCAGAAGCAGACTTGTGGTACTTGGCAGGGCTTTGACAGCTGCAGCTGCAGCATGTGAACCTGAACCTGAAGCACAAAAGAGCAGGAGCGGGAGCGCATCCGGAGTGCATCACAACTGCAGCTGCTGCAGCAGTGATCTTGCATGCTTGCTGCAGGGTCAATGCAAAAGCGGCGAGAGGCGAAACAGCAGCAGCAGCAGCAGCAGTGCGTGCAAGTTTCAGCACCTTCAGCAACCACAGCTCCCCTAGGTGTGCAGCAACAGGCGCTATTGCTGCAGAATGCATCCGATGCTGTCGCATGTGCGCCCACCCAAACATATGCATCCTACGCTGTCATCGCTCAACCTGTGCAGGTTTGGCTTCAACAACGGCAAGACCATGGTCGATGGCTTGGATGGCGAGAACACGATCTCGCACACCTGGCAGAGCGGCGACTTTGCCACCATCGTGTACCAGCTGCGGCTGCTGGGCTTCAACGCGGTGCGGCTGCCCTTCCTATTCAACGACCTGCTGGCACGTAAACCACAGGTGATACGGCGGGCTTTGAATAGCATTTTCACAGATGCACAGAGGCAGCAGCAGTGGGGATTGGAGGCAGTGCAGGTCTTTGCAGCGTGGTCGCTTGCCAGTGCTGTGAGATGCATTCCAGACACTGCAGCCGTAGTGTCATGAGTCTCTTATCTACATCATTGCAGTGTCACCGCCGTTGAGTGCAGCTGGACACATGCCTGTGTAACCTCTGCATCACCCACCACAACACATACCTATCCAAACCCCCTACAGTTGACGTTTTACTGTCTCGACACCTATGCTCTGCGCCACGTGGTGTTTGCAGGACTACAGCAAGCCTTGCCCTGAGCAGGCCCCCACAGCCCAGGAGCTTGCTGCGCGCACCACCAACCCAGCACTGCCAGCACCACCCAACGCAGCAGTTCCCTTCCAATTCATCGCCCCAGAGGGCAGTGAAGCTGGCAGGTGCAATGCATACGTGCCGAACACAGGCAATGTGCTCAGCCAGTACCTCTGGGTGGTGCAGCACTTTGTGGCCAGCGGGTTTTATGTTGTGCTTGACTACCACCCGCATGGCATCGAGCTTGAGCCTGGCGTGCTGGAGACGGAGCAGAACTTTGCAAGCGCATGGTGAGCTGGTGGATGAGCGGGATGGAATGGCGTGCATGCAGCAGCAGCAGCAGCATGTGCAGCGGATAGCAAGCGCATGGTGAGCTGGTGATTGCTCTGGGCGGGGTCAATGAAGGGATGGCCTGCATGCTGCAGCAGCAGCAGCTGCATGTGCAGCAATTATCAGTTGCGGAATGGGATGGGTTGAAAAGTGGAGTGATGGCAGCAGTGGTGAAGTGGCATATGGGCAGCATACATACTGGTACTGTTGTTCTATGTGCTGAGGACTCATCGACATAACAATGTCAAAGCCTGGTGACAGCTGTGTAGGGATAGCTGTGTAAAGTAATGGCAGACCCTGCAGGGCGGCACCTGCTGACACAGCACATCCTACGCTGCGGAAGTCCGGCTAGTTGTGTGCTGCCTTTGCCCTCTTGCAAAGCAGTGCACATTATTGCCATGTCAAGTGCGACATGCTTACCAAACCACGCCATCATACACCATCACATGACATCTGTGTGTTGTTTGCTCCTGCCTGCAGGCTGCGGGTGTGGAAGGCGCTAATGTGCCTACCCAACTACGACAGGGACATCAAAGGCAGGGTGCTGCTTGACCTGCTGAATGAGCCGGATGGCGTTGACCTCACATGGAGCGGCAACGATATCCGGCCGCCGCTGACAAACTATCTGCTGACAGTCATGGACGCAATCGACAAGCACACACCAAACCAGGCAGTGTACCTTTTACAGGTATGTGCAGAACTTGCTTGTACATGTTTTATCTGCAATAGTCCGTACACGCCATAGATGCAGCAGCTCGCAAGCACTCCGTGTCTACCGTCCAGCTTGATACCCTGCCGTCAGTTGGAACAAGGAATGCACCATCATGCCTCTACAGTGATACAGAAATGCTAAGATACAAAGCATCACTTATCTGCATCCAGCTCAGCCATGCCTGCCAACTTCTACTGTAGGGTGGTGGCCAGGACGCGTTGGGCACAGCATGGGGTGACGGCTTTGCCACAGACCCCAAGCTCGTAAAGGAGCGCAACATATCGGATGCCACGCCGTTTTTCAAGGCGCTGTGCAGCAAGCCCTACAAGGGGCGCGTGGTGCTGGGGCCCCACCTGTACAGCGGCACGATATCGAAGAATAACGACGTGGGGGAGAAGCAGTGGCAGAAGTATGCCGACAGCTGGTGAGTTGGCTTAGGCAGGTTTGGCTTGAGGTATCTCATGGTTCCGGCTGGAAACACATGCTGCCAAGTGCGCATCTGCGTGTTGTGTGTCATTGACTACATCTTGCACAGTTGCTTTTATTTTGGCTTGCGGGTCAAACGTATGTCGTTTTGACAACGTTGAACAGCAATCGTGTTGTGTTTGACCGTGCAGGGGCTACCTGATGAAGACTGGCTTTTGTGGTCAGAAGTTCCCGGTGATCATTGGCGAGGTCGGTACGAACTTCAGCGAGCCCATCGACAGCGAGTACTTTGCAGACATGGCGCAGTTCATGCAGAAGCTGCCGCCAACAGACAAGTACGCATCAACCAAGTTCAACAACTGGATCTGGTGAGCAGCACGGGTGCCTGCGCTGCTGTTGCAGCAGCTGCATTCACAGTGACTTCGTGGATGGTGTTGTGCAGTGCTGCTGCTGTGATAGAGCCTACGTGTAACTTCTCCCTCTCTCTTGACATTTGATGGTTGAGCGCAGTAGCTGAAGTTGCGCATCGGACGGTTGACCTGCAAACATGTGACAGCTGACACCATGCTGCTGTCAATGTTTTACTTGGCTGGCACTACACGCCTGTTAGCTTGCTGACTAACGCAAAACAAACATGCACTTGACTGCTGTGTGCCCTGCAGGTGGGCGTACAATGCCAACAGCGGCGACACAGGTGGCCTGGTTGATGAGACGTGGCAGAACCTTGACTGGCAGAAGCTGAGCTGGATGCAGGACAACCTGGGGCTCACTCCCTGGTACAAGCAATGAGGCGGTGCCATTGAGTGCTGGCTATGCTGAGCGAAATGAATGCTGCATGGTGGGGAGGGGCAGCGGTGGTGGGAAGTAGACAGGATCTGATTAGTGTCGTATTAGGTAGGCATAGTTTGCGCCTAAGCGCACAGCTGCTTGCAGTGTCTGGCAACACCATGCGCTGACTCGTGAGCCTTGTGCTGCAGCACACCAATGTAACAGTTGCACACGTTTGGATGCACGCAACATGTGAAGTGTGAATTTGTGAATTGATTCTATGCAGCCATTGTATCCACCCACTGGCTGTATCATTGTTGCTGTTCGACTGTCACTGCGGTAGTGCAGCGCTGCTGGCAGCAGCCGCAGGCAGGCTGTTGCAGCAGCAGGCGGCAGCAGCACAGTAGCAGTGGACATATTATGGCATATCTTCATGATCCCAGCATGCTGCAGTATGCATGTACATAAGCGACAGCAGCTCCAGCTGCATATATACAAGAAGGCATGCTTGCTATGCCTTGCACCAATCCACCTTGTTGAGCGCAGCTGCCGTACGTCATCAGACCGTTGAGTGCGCAAACTCAGCCATATTGATTTGCGGGATGACCAGTTCTTTTGTAATGGTCATCACGTGTGCTGCATTGTGCCCTGTTGTCTTTTCATGTGTGCAACTTGCGCATTGCTTGGCAAGCATTTGCGGCACATGCAGATACAGTTTAGCAGCGTTATGAGGAGGCCATGTGATTCTGTTCGCAGCTGTGGTCCGACCACAGTAGTACTGGTCATTGGGCTAGCAGTGCTGCAGTCTAGCAGCCTCTCTGCAGGCGTTCTGTGCAGTCCTGCGGGCCCACGCGTGGGTACGGTGCTGCGCAGCACTGCATGCAGTCTGCCTGCTGAGTTTAACAGTAATCACTGCGTCGCTGCAGACTGGACTCAACGTCGCCGCCGTTTGTCAACACATCGTTCACTTCACATCCTCGACCTCAGTGCCGCGTAAATGGAACACACGCAAGTTACAGACATTGTTATTGTTATTATTGATCTGGTAATTTGATGATGATGATGATGAGACATTGTTATGTTACCGGCAAGAATCCAGTCCCTGCTGCTGCGGACAGCCATCAACACGAAACTTGTCACCAGCTGAAAGCAGCATGCTGTTTTGAGGCCAAGCATATCACAGCTTATGCACCCACCCCTGCCAGCAGCGCTGCGCAACAACGCTGGCACACAATGGTCCAGCATTGCTTGAGGTATGATGTTGCTTTCATCTGGAGCAAAAAAAACCGTTAACTTTTACACAATGCAGCCCTTGTCCTGATCCCAAATGCAGGCACGCCCGCGCACTGCTTGCAGATTACTTTGAAGTCTGCTGCTGTCTGCAGTACCAGCTGCTGATTGAAAGAAAGAGTTGAACACGAGTTCAATGCTTTTTTCAATCAGCGACTGGTATGGCAGACATAGCAAACTGAAAGCAACTTGCAAGCAGTCACAACTTGTGCGTATGGTACAATGCAACATGCAACGCCGTCCACAGGCCGCGCACACACACACAGCTCATGGCCAGGATGCATACATCGCTGCAGACTGCATAGCTTCAGCTGGCAACGTCAACCAGCAGCTGCTGGTAATGCAGCGCGACACAAACCACTCTGGTACTTGAACATGCACTGCAATGCTACAGCTCATAGGCCAGCAATGCATCACTGGTGCCGTCTCTTTGCTGGATGGTTGGTCATGCAGCAACACATTCAACTCCGGTACTTGATCATGCACTGCACCATCACAGCTCATATGCCAGCAGTGCATTACTGGTGCCTATTCCTCGCGAGATGGCTGGTCATGCAGCAACACAAACCACTCCAGGACGTGAAGATGCACTGCACTATCACATTGCATGCAGGGGTAGGGTGCCACTGCATGTTTGTCTGCTAGGGTGCTGCTAACTTTTCATCATTACAGCTCATAGGCAAGCAGTGTATCACTGGTGCCTTCTCCTCGCGGTATTGCTGCAAAGTCCATGAGCAGCGCATCAAAGCGGCCACGCGTCAATGGCGGCTGCCGCAGTGCCAGCTTGGCAAACGCTTCGCAGTCTGACGCCTTGAGCAGGCCAGCCGACATGCCTGCAGCAGGAGCGCATCACCAGGCAGGAGCACATCAACAGGGGTCAGAATCGTCTGTATACAAGATACATATCGTATACAAGAGACATGCAGGCCGCCTGACGCCTTGAGCCCGCCGACATGCCTGCAGCAGCAAGGGCGGCACATGATTACGAGCTTGCCTTATACGTGACCCCGAAGCTTACAGTTGTCAGTCGAGGTTGTCAGCAACCACACACATGCATGGCCCAGGCACTACTACATACAACACCCAGCCGCCAGGCAAACGACCAACCCCTGCAGCCTACCTGGCAGCTCTTGTGACTGCAGGGCAGCCAGCAGCCACTGCCTACCAAGCTCCCCTGTGAGCTGCTCCTGCAGCAGCTGATACAGCACACTCGCCAACGCACGCAGCAGCTGCCGCGGCGCTGTATCACAAGCCGCCACAACCAGCGTCTGCATCAGCTGCTGCCCCTGCACTGCAATGCACTGCTGTAGCGATGCTGCTGCCGCTGCAGCTGCTTGCTGTTCGGGACTCGCTGCATTCCCCGTTGCTGCTGCCTCTGTAGCTGCTGAGAATACTTTGCCGCTTGCCGCCAGAAAGTGCGATAGGAAGCTGTATGCTGCGTTTGCGGGCTCCTTTTCTCGCAGCGCTGCTGCTGCTACTGCCCACTGGCAGATCTGGGGCAGCACAGAGCTCGAGACAAACAACTCGCGAGCGAATACGAGGTGTGCATCTGCAACTGCTAGCAGCGAACGCAGCAAGTCTCCTGACGCTGACAGGGGTTGGTTCGCTGCACTGCACTGCATCAGTACTGCACTGGTTGCTGCTACAGCACCTTCAAACGCCTGCTTCTGTGCTGCGGCCAGCTCAGGTGCGTTCTTGACCTCCCCAAACACCTCTGCGATGGTTGACAGCACGTCCAGGCAGGCTGCTTGCTGCGTGGCGGTGAACAGCTCGCCTACTGCTGTGAGGAGCGTGGTAAGCAGCGGCTTGGCAGAGCCACGTGCTGCTTGCAGCGCACGCTGCAGTTGCATCATCAAGTAATAGGCAGTACAGGCAGGTCAGAGCAGTTCAGTCAAAGTACCAAATGCTCGTGCTTTGACAGCTGCTGAAAGCACAGCGCCAGTAACTACTTATCGGCAGAAAGCCACTGAGCGCTGCACAAAGCTGAATGGCTCATTGTATGCCCTGCAGCTAGTACACAAAATGTACCACACGAATGCACTACATTGCCGCTATATAACACACTATCATGCACACCAGCCTAACAGCTTCCACTCTTCGTTCACCTTATGCACCTCACACACCGCCTCCAGCACCGTCCGGTCCTGCCGGCACACCGGTGCATCAGCAACAGCAGACAGCACCGGCCACGCTGCCTCCAGCAGCTTCATCGCAGGGTGCACAAAACCACTGGGAGGCTGCCCCGGAAACTCCATGCCCTGTATCAGCACAGCCATAAGCTGCAGCTCGTCTGCTAGGTGCTGTAGCAGCTGCTTGGCTGCCGCGCCGCCTTGCGCTGCTGTGCTGCTGCCGTGGCTGATGATGGACTGCGTGCGTGCTAAGTGCGGCTGCTGGATGCTGAGGGCGCTGTCTGTGACGTTTTGCGGACTTGTGAATGTAACTACACGAGCTAGGCCTTCTACAACAGCTTGCCGGTCTTCTAGCGGCATAGACACATAGCTGGCAACCTGCACATGAGCAGAAAGCGGCAAGTCCAAAGACTAAGTAGACGTTACCCATATGATACGAAAAAGGGACTGCACATACAAGCAGCAGAGGTGTTCGGCCACAAGAATAAACACGACAGGTGCGCATAATGTCCGACCAGGCCCGGCACTTCTACACAATTGCTGCACTGC
Source organism: Tetradesmus lagerheimii (assembly GCA_902809745.2). Classification (NCBI taxonomy): domain Eukaryota; kingdom Viridiplantae; phylum Chlorophyta; class Chlorophyceae; order Sphaeropleales; family Scenedesmaceae; genus Tetradesmus; species Tetradesmus lagerheimii. The sequence goes on along the minus strand of CADDIJ020002572.1, from coordinate 41,986 downwards.
TGATGCATCCACTTTCAAGGCCAGAGCCGTAGCATGCAGACCAAATAATCAGGCACAACCTAGTGAGCCTGCAGCCGACAGGAAAAGAGTCTGCCGCACCCACCTGCCCTGCTGCCGGCACTGGTGCAATGGCAGCTGCCGCCACAGCTGCCAAGCTCTGCACCACCGGCGCACTGCACAGCCGCGCTGCGCAGCGCATGCACAGCACCTTGAAAGCGCGTGCGGCTGCTTGAGTGCTGTGTGGGAAGCCCAGCGCATGCAGCAGCAACCGCAGCGCTCCCTCAAGCGGAGCTGCTGGCGTGGATTCAAACCAGGGTGCATACGCACCCACTAACGCTGCTGCTGTTGCACAAGTGAACGGGTTACTAGAGAACGCTGCGGATCTGCCTGCAGGACTGCAAAGGTCTTCGAACAGCGCGAGCAGCAGCTCGCTGTTCTGTTGTGCGTTTGGGTGGCTGGGGCTAGCCACCTGTGTCCGCAGCCCGTCAGCTACTGCTTTGAGGCAGAACAATGCACCCTCTGCTTGCTGCCATGCTGTTGCTGCTGTGATGCGCTCCTGCAGCTGCTGCAGGTATGCTGGGCCAGTCATGAGGAAGACCATCTCTAGTAAGTCTGTCAAATTCTGATCGCGGAACCTGGAATGCAGGAGTGAAGCGGCACAACAAGCACAACAAGCAGCGGTGAACATCTGGACTAGCAGCAGGCCTGGGGAAAGAAAACATGCACTAGGACCAGCAGCTGTCAGAATTTTCTTACTGACCGGAACATGCAGAACACAATGAGGTGCACAATACCCAAGCAATTATTCCTTGCTATGCTGCTGCTGCTGCATTTACCCACCTGTAGAATGCCTCTTCATCGTCATCAAGCTCCTCATTCCAGTTCACGAAGCTGCTGCTATAGCAGCCATGCCAGCCCATCAGCGGCCCCAGCAGCGACGCATACAGCGGCCCACCCATCTGCGGGTGCCGCTGCTCCAGAGGTAGCGTGTTGGTACACACAAAGTACTCCACGGCTGCCTCACACACTGCACGCTCTGGTCGCGACACGCAATGCAGCATGAGCTCTGCAAGCGGCAGCACATGCTGCGAGCCGGAACCGGACGGCGGCACTCCACCGTTGCTGCTGGCAGTGCAGTTTGCTGTGACACCTGCAGTGCTGCTGCTGCCGCACACCACGCTGGTATCTCGCTGCGCCAGTGCAGAGGCGATGGATGCGACGCAGCGCGCTACGCCTGCTCCTGCAGGCCCTGGTGTCAGCGCTACATCGCGTAACGACAGCAGCGCTGCCATTGCTGCGTCCACTGCGTCACGCTCCTGCTGCAGGTCTTCGCCGTACGTGCCTGGCCCTAGCACTTCGCAGAGGATCTCACACGCTAGGCTCTCAATACGCTCTGCTGTGACTGCCTCTGTTGCTGTTGCTCCTAGCAGCGAGAACAGGCAGCTGAGCAGTGTGGGATGGCTGGCTGCTAGCTGGCCTGGCGACATGCGGCAGCTGCTGCTGGCATCTGCGCTCATTCGCAGCCAGCCTTGCAAGCACAGCAGCGCGCCGTGCACAAGGCCGTAGTAGCCTGCAGGACACAACGAGCAGAATGGTGTGAGATTCTGAGAGGGCAGTGACCTTGCAGGGAATGTGCAACACACAGTGCAAGGGGGCTGCGCGTGTGCATTGTGTGGCGCCGAGTTCATGAGGCGCGAGATGCGCTGACTGCTCATGCGTGCAATGCAAACAAGATGCCGCTGCTAGTGATGCACATGTGCTGTTGCCAGGGTTCATCTGTACATCATCAATATGCCTAAAACCAGCTGAAATGTAAGGTATTTATAACATCTGATCAAGCCTGCTCAGCGCTCGCAGCGCCTCCCATCCTCACTGCCCACTGCCAAGCTGCATGTACGCTGCATATAAGCAACATGCACTGTGCACACATGTCTGCGCGTTCTATGCACGTGTCATGCCGGGTGGACCGTCCTCTCCCCGTCACTCCCCGTGCGTCACCTGAGGCCGCCTGCCGCTGCTGCTGCGCCACCAACGCCGCACCTGCCGCCATCTGCTCTGGAATGAACCCCCGAGCCAGCCCAGCAATGTCCCCCCACTGGCTGCTGGTTGCTGACACCAGCTCTCTGCGGCGCCCCCTGTCCATGTTGTTCACCTCTTCTGCAAGAGCTGTCAGCATGCTGAGTGCACATTCTGACATCTGGGCGGCAGGCCATGAGTCCGATGAACACCAACCAGGCACCGAAGTGCGGACAGGCAGTACATGAGTGTCAGCTGTGCCGGTCTGATAATTGTAAAGACAGGCGCGCAAGCCGCATCAGGGACAAGTTGGTGCTATATTAGCATCTGTGGTGAACTCCACTGCCAGCGCAGCTAGCGCTGCCAGCTGCAGTCGATACAGCAGAGGCATGTATCTGCTGCTATGAACATCCTAGACCACAGGCGCGCTAGTGTGTTTCCCTGCCTCCTCACTTACATGGTGCTCGCCCCCTTCCCCGCCGCCAATCATGCCCACACACTGGCCCACAAATGTAGTGCATGCCTGGGGCCCAGACAGGGAGGCCACCGCTGCCAACAGCAACCCTAGCCGTTGCAGCGCAAGCTTCGCTTGAGCTTGGTTCACAAACTGCTGGAACTTGTTGCTGCATGAAGAGAGCAGCACCAACCCACACTGTCAGCCCTGAGCAGCCCTTTGCAGTTGAGTACTGTACAACAGCAGCCCGCCACAACGTTGCTGATGTGGCTGGTAACTGATGCGTACAGCTGGCGCACCCACCTGATCACAGCGCCTATCTGAGTCTGTTGTTCGGCAGACAGCTTGTGCCAGTCTGTGCGAACCTTCGACAGCAGCATGTTCGCGCAGAAGAAGCACACCTCCGGGCGCTCTGAAGGCTCCAGCAACTGCATGCATGCCTGCCATGCTTCTGGTGATCTAGAAAAACCATTGAGCCAGCTATTTGCCTGTTCCTGCGCCAGGCCCGCCAGGCCATACAGGCTGAGTATGGCTGCTCTCAGGCTATCAGCGTCGCTAGCCATGGTTGCGACGGTTCAAAGAGTATTGATGATCAGGCCTGTTCAATCAAACCACGTGCACACGTCGTGCGGACGTAAGGAACGAGCGTCACAGGAGATGCAGCTGCCACCTACTCTCCTGGGACTTGTCCGTACGCAAAAGCTCCACCATCTCTACCCAGCCGCGACAACGTGCAGACGAACATCGGCGTACTGGCCTTCCTACCTGGCGCACATGCGTGTCAGAGGTGAAAGCCCTAACACCTAGCCTGTTTGAAATGGGCAGTTGACAAAGTACAGGTCGACCCCATCTTGCTTTGCCTCCAGACATTGGATCAAATGGCAACAATTGGGTCAATTTGCTCACAGCACATGCATGCGCTCCTTGCGGCCTACTCGGACGGCTGAAGGGTTGGTGCCCCCGAATCTGCTCTTGGCACACATGCCATCATGTGCTTGCCGCGTGCTGCTCCACCATGCCTACAGTGTCAACTGCTTACAGGGGTGCAGCCAGATATACATGCATGCAGCAGCGAGACAGCAGCATTGAGCTGCAACATGAGGGAGGCAGGTGGGCGTCGCCTGCTTTGCATGCTTGTTCTCCAGCACTGAATAATTCTTTACAGCACACTCAGCAGTGCAAGAATGAGTGACATGGTATGCCGCGGTGCGCACAGCAGTGTCATCGCCAAGCCAGTCAGGCACAGGCTGTAAACGGCCTAGCAGGCTGCAGCGTGCAGCGGTGACCGTGAGGCACGCTGCCACAGCTGCTGGTCACTCACGAAGCAGCATGCCATCATCATCATGTTACCCATTAAGCCATAGCATCAACGCCATCGGCCCCGCGCCCCTCAGGAGCGGAAGAAACAGGGAGCACTGCTCCATTGTGTTTGCAATTATTACGCACATTCAAAGCTTGGACAAGATACTCAGCAATGCTCCTAGGTATCACTCGGCACACCCCCCTACTACCCCAAATATCATCAGAAACAAAACGCAACAACTTAGTGGATGCATCAGTCAACGACAACACATTGCGCAATTTTTCAGCGCCGCCAGCAACATCACGCAAAACAGACCGAATTTCATCAAGCATAGTATCCCTCTGAGCAGAAGTAGCGGGACAAACAAACATCAGATGTGACAAAGACTCAACACCCTGACCACAAGCAGGACATGCTGTGTTAGAATCAGCTCTGCTGCCACCATAACGACTGGTACGCTCACGCACGCAAAGACAGCCCATTCGAACACGCATCAGCAACTCAATACCACGCGTTGGCGCACCAGAACACAAAAAGGGCCTAGCCCTTTTAAAACGCATGGCATCAGCATGTGTAGGGTGCACATGCGTGATGTAACGGCTCAAAGTAGAGTGCTGCAGTGATTCACAAACAATTGTGTCTGCATGCAGCTTCCTGATCTGACGGTTGATGTGATTCTTGCACGCATTAGCTCGATCAGCCGCCGCCTCAACATCCACACCATACTTGCAAAGCAAACTCTGCACATACTTATGCCAAGGTGTCACCGCAACAGCACCACTAGGCGCTTCCACTCAGCTGAAAACACCTGATGTGGCAACCGACAGTTCTGCATACGCTGAACCCTAAAGTAATACTCCATCGCCCTCCCTCTGATGAAGCCACATGTGCAATGGCTTCACACTCCATTCAGCCAGAACAAGTGAAGTGCAAGGGCGCTCCTTGCCACAACGCATTGAGAACTTGATGATGTCAGTCTGCACTTTGTCAATCTGTTGCAGTTGCCTTGCAGTTGACGGAAACCAGACCTCGCTGCCATATTCAACAATCGGGCGAACGCATGTAAGCAGAATGATACGCTTTACTTCCACGCTGATGCGCCGGCTCTTCCAGACTGGCATGAGCCCACCCTTCACACGATGCACTTTTGCCAACATCTTCTCAAAGTGCGTATTCCAGTTGCAGGCATTGTTGAACTACAGGCCAAGGTAGCAGTACTCTGATACAACAGGCACAGGCACACCGTTCCAAACGATGCCAGAATCAGCCAACTGGCTGGGCTGTCTAGCTGGTGAGACATGCATGATAGCAGACTTCAAGCTATTCAGCTTGAACCGCCACTTATAACTGTATTCATAAACTGTTGCAGCCACAGCCTGAACCTCAGCCAGAGATCCGCACACAGCAACAAAGTCATCAGCCTGCATGGCTGCCACAACCTGACCAGCAGGTTCGTCACAAGGGCCCATAAGGGTGATTCCAGGGTGCTTTGCATGCACCTCATGCAGCAGATCATCAATGAAGTACAGGTACAGTGGGGGGGAAATAACATCGCCCTCATGCAAACCAAGGTCACATGTGAAGCTCTCAGTGACATGACCTTCGTGAGACACCACACGGCGCGCACCCTGATACAAGCTGTAGAGTACACGGAACATCTTTCCACGCACACCCTTGTCCCACAGCTTTTGAAAGAGCCCATCAAGCCACACTGTTGGGAAAGCCTTATAGGTGTCAACAAACAGCACATAAGAATCCTTCCCCTCAGCTTTCCTCCCACCCAACATCTCACTGAGCACACTCTGGTGGTCAGCACAGGTGCGCTTGGGACGAAAGCCGTTCTGGCTCTCGTGCAGCAGCGGCGTTCCTGCTGCTGTAGCAGCAGTTACACGCTGCTGCTGCTGCTGCTGTTGCTGCTGACGTGCCTGCTGCTGCTGCTGTTGCGCCTGCTGCTGCTGACGTGCCTGCTGCTGCTGCTGTTGCGCCTGCTGCTGCTGCTGCTGCCGTTGCTGTGTCGTGCCCTCCGCCACTGACTTGCCTTCTGCAAACTTGATGAGGCGCTGGTTGAGAACGCTGGTGTAAAATTTGTAAAGCACGCTAAGCAGGGTGATACCACGGTAGCTGGTGGGGTCTGTCAGGTCACCCTTCTTGGGCATGTTCACAACTGTACCTGGCACCTGGTGCACCTGCTCAAGCTGCCACATCAGATTGCAGTACTGCAGTAACATATCTGCGGCCGTGCTGCCTCCATACTTGAGTAGCTCATTGACAATGCCCTCCTCAGCCCGGCTGCCGGCCTTGCCAGTGCGCAGCCTCTGCAGGCAGTCGGAAACTTCGGCGGCAGTGATGGGCAGGTCCAGCGGGGTGGCAGGGGAGTTAGCAGAGTCTTGCAAATACTGTTGCACATTGGCTGCAACACAAGACATGTGTGCAGCGTCAAACTGGGGGTTGGAGGAAGCAAATGCTGCATGACTGCCAACGCGCTCATAATGACACTTGAAAGCATCAGCTTTCTCAGCTGGGGTAGATGCCACATGCCCAGATGGATGCTGCATGACGCTGTAAACTGCCTCGCTGACATGCTTAGGGCACAGACGACGCACAAGCTGCCACATATCTTTCTCTCCAAGCAGGCTGTCATCAGGAACCCCACAGTCAGCGTGTGATGTATCTTCCAGAATGATAAATGGGTGTTGTGCAGGCCCAGTGCTGAAAGATAAGCTGGGTCGCTGCTGCAGCAGCAGGTGGTGTGGTGAGAACACTGGTTGATGGGTCGCTGCTGCAGCGAAGCTGCGCCGCTTGCAAAGCATAGCTGTCACAGAGTTGCTAGCTCAGGCACTGCAGACACGTCTGATGCCTTGATGACAAGCTGGCATGTTGCACAGTTGAGTGAATCTTGCATTCCATGAGCATGTGGAACATTGCGCATGTGTGCGTGCCAGGAATGGCAGTGCCTGGAGTCTGCTGCTGCTGCTGCTGCTGCTGCAACAGTCTCACGCTATCAGCTAGGGCAGGCAAGCATTGCACCATGACACCCTGTGTCATGCGAATGTGGACAAGCATCATCACTTAAGGCAATGGCGGTGCAGCAATATTGGTGGGCAGCCACCCCAGCGGCCGGCAGCCGCTGGCTAAACGAGGGACTGTGTCCCCATAGCCCGGGGAAGTGGTAATCAATACGTTAACAACGTGTACCACAACAAACCACCTGGCAGTGGGACCAAGGTCGTCATGGGACCTTGGGGGACCACTGTATACAAACAGGGCGTAGAAGGGCATGAGGTGGACTGTCCACAAAATGCTGGGCCCTGCTGTAGAGGCTAGTGCATTGCATGGCTGCTGGGGCAAACGACAAACAAAACTGTCCGAATGGCTGAAGCAGCCAGTCGACGCCCGCACTCCCACAACTATTGCAACTCCGAATGTTTATCTGCATCCGAATGAACTTGCCTCGTTGCCAGAGCAATATGGTAGGAGGCGGAAGGCCAGAATGGTGGGTTGTTTCGCTGCAGCACCGGAGACTGGTTGTTTTACCGTGTAAGGAAGAGGCTCTGTGAGTTGTGGTGTTACAAGCTGAAACGTGAATGTAACATCTGAAAATAACTTCCTTATACAGTTTGGCAGCGGTTGAGCACCCGGTGATCACCTGGTGGATCGTTTGGTCTACCGTCGGTTAACCCATGGCGCCACTGTGAAATTGTATAATGCGCATTTCTGTGCGACTGTCCCTAAAGTGCACTTTAATTGCAATTGCCCCGCATTTCTGTGCGACTGTCCCTAAAGTGCACTTTAATTGCAATTGCCCCGCAACTGCATCAATGCTGTTGTGCGCATTATACAATTTCACAGTGGGTTAACCGACGGTAGACCAAACGATCCACCAGGTGATCACCGGGTGCTCAACCGCTGCCAAACTGTATAAGAAAGTTATTTTCAGATGTTACATTCACGTTTCAGCTCGTAACATCACAACTCACAGAGCCTCTTCCTTATCAACTATGTGTGCTGTGCTAGCAGCGCTGCCTATCCCCACCATACTTAACTACCTGCCATGTCACTAGTGACAGCACTGCCCAGAGCATGCTGCAACCAGCAGTAACCGTGCCGGCACCCTGCTGTGTTAGTGCAATGTATTGCTGCTGCTGCCATTGCTGCTGCTGCTGCTGCTGCCTTCATTGAAACAACACGACATCGGTGGCCTGTTTGGTACTGCACAACACCACAACCAGCACTGACACAGTGCATCAGTGCTTCGCCTTCACTAACAACTTTCGCAGTGATGGTGGGTTTCTGTACGCCACCACCAGCCTGCCGCCAAACAACGCCTGCAATTCAGGCACATGAGAATACTGCTGCACCACATCATTAACTATTTGAGCCAGGTTCATGCTGTGTCGTTCATACAGACCATTGGTCATCACTAGCACAGGTGCTGCACTAACTGCAGACTTTCGCACTGCTGGCTGCAAGTACTGCTGCCGACTGCTGTGGGATACTGCAGCAAAGAGTGGCTGCAGAAATGACTGCGGGTAACCCCTGTCACGTAACCGCTGCCAAAAGACTGCTGCCATCTTGTCATATCCTGCTGCTGCTGTGTTAGTAACAACGTAACGGACCAGTTCACCATGGATAAACGCTCTGAACACATGCTGACGATGGTGAGACTGGTATGGAATGTATAAATATTTGTTGTGCGGCTTCTGATATGTGGAGAACACAATAGGCACAGTGCTGCCAGTGCCTGACATATCTTTGCTCACGCACACGTCTAAATACTGCACGCATGTATCGCTGGTTTCAAACTTCAATTTGATGTTAGGCAGCAGAGAATTCAACAGCTGTATGAACTGCTGCAGTGCGTCGTATCCTGCCTCCCAGATAAACATCCCGTCATCTATCAACTAAAGTAGTGGCGCGGCCAGTATGCTGACACCTGCTGTGCCCTCTTTTCACATTCAACTGCCATGTATATGTTAGGTAACGGTGGCGCACACTCTGTACCCATTGCCACCCCTGCTGTCTGCTGATACACTATGCCATCCCGCTGACATTACATATTTTCCAGCACAAATTTTGCCATATCTAATACCATGCTTATATGCCTTGCTGGTACTGTTGCTGCTGCTGCAGTCACTGCTGCTGCCCTGTTAATCGAGGGATACATATCCACTACGTCGTAAGTAACCAAGATGCTATCACGAGGCACAGAAACACCATCCAGGCTGCGAATCAACGTCCTGCTATCAGGCAGAATGTGAGGAAACCGCTTGCTGCACTCCCTATTCAGAATATCTGCTAGGTACTGAGACATGCCAGTAGTGACCCAGCTGTGGCACAGTATCAACAAACGTGCAGACAGCTCTGACAAATGTGCATGATCAACCACTGACATCTTGTGCACTTTAGGCATCACATACGGCTGCGGCAGCTGAAACTGTGACGTATTGAAATGCGTCAGGAATTTGTGCATCCCATCATGCATGCAAGGCGCATGCAGATCAATCAGGTACTGCGCACTACGCACAAATATCTGCCTCGTAGAATGCAGCCCTCCGACACTGCCTGCCGCCGCCTGCCCATGCCAGTGGTTATCAGCATTGACTGTACTTGACGCACTCAAACCGCTCTACTTGCTGCACTGCAACAGCTGCCAGTGCTGTTGCTGCAGGATGCGCATGGAGAGTGCGCCCACCTACCAGAGCCACCTGCTCTCAGAGTTGGGCCAACAAGCTCCTCGACCAGTACAACAGAAGCCGCTGCAAATGCTGTTAAACTGTATGCCTGGACGACCTGCCTCTGATAAGCTGACCAGCAGCAACAGCTAGCCAGCCAGCCAGACGATGTGCGCGACACTACCAGCTACTGGCTATTCGGTGAGCAGGTCATGGAGGTGTCCTCAACTGCAGTGCGACTGCTGCTGCTGCTGCTGCTGCTGCTCCAGTTGCTACACCATGGCAGGCAAGCCTGCACATGCAGGATGTTGTGTGTGCGCAGTCATCCAAGTGTCACTGCCACTGCTGCCAGTGCTGCTGCTGCTGCTGCTGCTGCCAGCAGTGCTGCTGCGCCACCCCAGGCGTTTCTGCGACAGCGCCATCACTGCAGGTGCGGTTTGGCTGGCACGTTGCAGGCTGTCACAGCCGGCATGCATGCTGCTGTCAGCACAGAGGGTTTGCAGGCAGTGCGCAGCTCCTCCAAGCCCTGCAAGAGCTTCCAGTACTGCTTGCGAGTGCCTTTTGGCAGCGCCATCTTTGCAGGTACAGTTCGAGCCCTAGGGCTGGACTTGCAATTGGGTGTGCATCCATGCTGCTTGTGTGCCTTGTCATGACGAGCACATGTCAGCACTGGTGTGTTGTCACTCAGTGTGTTCTCACTCACGGTTAGTGCCACTCACGCGGCTGCGATACTTGCACATAGCGAGCAGCTACAGCATATTCTACGTTAGTAACGCATGAATGACCCTACTGAGATCCGATCTCATTGAATGCAGCAGTTGCATTGCAGGCACTTCTGCAGGCCGGCGCTGGGCAGATACAGCACTGCAGCAGCAGCTCGACCCCACATGGACCCCGCATGTGCACATGTACATACCTCTCTTCGCCAACAGCAACATCTGTCTTGACCTCACCTTACTGTTGATGGAACCACCCCTGGGTCAGGTATTAGGGGTCGCTATATGAGGGTGCACCTTACGCCACCAGGGCAGCGCGCAACCATGCAGCAGATCAACGATGGCCTGAATCAACACTGCAGCATCTGCCTAAAGGCATTGCAGGCGCTGCAGCAAAAGATGCAGACAGCTCAGAAAGCAGCTGCTGCACTGGCTGCTGCTTGCATTGTGCTGGCTGGCTGGCTGGTGCTGGCTGGTGCAGTGAGCACTGCTGGTGCTGCTAACAGCAGTGCTGCAGCTATGTTCGAGTGCTGCTGGGGGTTGGTGCTGCTGTTGCGGCAGCAGTGGCAGCTGCAGCAGCAAACGAAGTAGATTGTTTTGTGTATGTTGAGTACAGTCATGCTGACAGCCATTGATGCTGTTGGCAGAGGACAGCCACTGTGTTTGCTTGCCAGGACATTGTGCCACGATGCAGGCTGCAAGATTGTGCACGGAAGCGATCAGAATAGCAGGATGACAGGGCCTTGGCGGAGGGAAATCACACAACATATGGCCATGATTAAAAGGCGGTGCCTGGAGGGTGTATAGACAGCAGCGCTCCTGGCGAGCCTCACGCTGTCTGCCAAGCGATGTCGTGCTGGGGTCATGCAAGTCATGTCAAGTCGTTGCTGTGCTGCACACACTGTTGCCAGCTGTTGTGGCTAACTAAATTTGACAGCATTGTATCTGTTGCTGCCAAGCCATGTGCCTAAGAGTCCTGCTTGAAATCAATCACAACAACATTGGTTTTCAGGGTTGAGCGGACACCCACGGACAGTGCTATTTTCAGCCCGGTGGACAAGCCGCGGACGTTGACTCAAGGTGAAACATAGTATCGATGAAACATTTACGCTGCAGTCCAGCGCTTGAGCGCTGCAATTCATCGGCATGTCAGCTACTGCTGTTGACTACGTGCTGGGGCCAGCACAGGACAACAGCGCCGTGTACGATCTCATATATCGCCACCGAATGAGAACTTTCGTTTATATACTTAATTTTCTTATTTACGACGCCCAACAGCGCTCGCAAAGCTTGTATGCAGGCCACCTGCAGCTGAGGATTGCCTCAGCCAACGACTACGGCAGCCATACAGCAGGCATACATCATATTTATTTTGTATGAAGTAACAACAAAAACTTTGTTGGCTGCGTTTTCTTTTGTGCAGGCGCTTCCGTGCTATACCTTGACCTGAGAGAGTCCCAGTACAGGGCGCTGTACGTGGCGCTCAGGAACAGGGCGCAGCAAGAGCCCGATGTTGGCATGGACCCAACCTGGTTCCTGCAATTCAAGAACGAGCTGGATGTTGTGTCTCAGAGTGTGGCTGAAGACGCCTCGCTGAGCAGTGCTGCCAAGAGGAGGCTGGCAGTGTGGGACACTGAGGTGCTCAGGGCTGCTGTGGCTAGGGTCCATGCGGCAGTCATGCAGGCAGCAGCTGCGTCTCGCGCTAGCCTGCAAAATGAATAGGTGTGATGCACCGCATCTGTACAAGGCGTCGCTGTGGAGCACAGCTGTTGCAGCAACATTGGTCGAGCCGCGTTGTCATAGCATGCTGCCCATGCTGTCACAGTGTGTGTAACATGCGCATCCCTGTTGGACTCTGGCTGTCCATTTGACAAACGCCTATGTAACCTACACGGTGTCAAGCTGCCAAGCAGCTGCTGTCTAATGTATCCTTTGCCAATGTTAGCAACTACAGCAGCGCAGCAGCAGTGCCACTCTGGCATCAACTGTGGCATTTGTCATAGTAGTTGGAACCGTCAAGGTCGACTGCAACCAGCCTTATACCGTACATTTAGCCTATCAATTACTACAAAAACGAGAGCTATGCCTATCACACTTGGATGTACAGCCATTTATAATCCATGAAGCCTTGATTGCTTGTGCCGTGTCTACATGCCGTCCGCTGGTAACTTGCATAAACAACAGGCCAGCACCAGCCACAGTTTACAATGGCACCATACACATGTTTATCAGTTGTTGAGTTGTGATGTGCACTGCTGCCAGCTGCATACAGCAGGCAGGCAGCCAGGCAGGCAGGCACACAGCATTCCCGCCAGTGCTGCACTGGGCAGCTGCACTGAACTTGCACTTACTACTCTGCCAACAGCTGGTGACTCGCACACAAGCAGGACAGCAGCAGCCACAGGTAATTTTAAAGGCACCATAAATTGCTATCAACTATGCTGTGCTGCTGTGACAGCACTGCTGCCAGCTGCATACAACAGGCAGGCAGCCAGGCAGGCAGGCAGGCAGCATTCCCGCCAGTGCTGCACTGGGCAGCTGCACTGAACCTGCACTTACTTTGTAAGCGACGGTTGTGCTTTGCTGCTAGCTTGAACATCTGCCTCTGTTTCCCGATAAAAGTCTTTGTATCGACTGGAGGCTCGTCTTTCACGCTTTGATCTGCCGGAAAGCGCGTAAGCCATTGCAACCAGTAGGGCACATCCTACATAAGCGTGTTCTGCTCAGTGTTGGCTTATCAAACATCACTTTTCAAACTAAAGCTAATGTTGCGGTCCTAATGGGCTGCTGGGAGGTTGGACGAGTTACCGCTGCTTGTCACGCCTCAACCCCACCAGCCACAGTGGGGCATGTGCACCACACAGATGGCGCTAAAAATGCTGAAAATTGTAGAGCACAATACGAAAATGTTTTCAGAGCGGCGCTGCGCGGCTGTATCACAAGATTTCGCCACAAATCCCCCCGCGAGGAATTCTCACAGTCAGCGGATCCGCGTCCGGACGAGTGTCACTGTCCGCTGGGTGCCCGCCCACCAGTGCCCATAGTCCGCCCAACGCTGACATCTGATGGTTTCAACGCCGTCAACAGCGTTGCTGCTCAAACCAGGCAAAAAATCTTCTCTCGTTCACCCCGTCACGTACGCACCGGCTCCTCAATGGGTTCTGTCCATCCGGTGCTCACGGGCAACCGGCTTTGGGTGTTTCTGGCGTGGTGTGGCGCTGCACGCAAGCTGCACGTGTACCCCGGCACACATGCACCTCATATGCAATCGTTTGCACAGCTTGCCGGGCACCAAGCAGCTGTCAATAAGGCAAATGATACCGCTTGGATGACAGCTGCTGCTGTCGACACTGCAGGCAAGTCGTGACCATCCTCTATTGCCAGGAATCCCACGGTCAGCGTGTGATGTATGTTCCAGAATGATAAATGGGTGTTGTGCAGCCCCAGTGCTAACAGGTAAGCTGCAGTAGCAGCTGGCTGATGCCTCCATGCCGCGCTGAGTGCTGCCGCAGCACTGAGTGCGTTAACCCACTGACACAGTGTCACTGGCATGCAGATGCAACACACAAACCTCTGCCTCGTAGAATGCAACACCTTGACACTGCCCGGCAGCCGGCCACACCAGTGGTTATCAGCATAAACTGTACTTGACGCACTCAAACTGAACCGCTCTACTTGCTGCACTGCAGCAGCTGCCAGTGCTGTTGCAGCACCGCCAACACAGCAGCAGCACCAGCAGGCACCACAGCAACATCCCCTGATGCTGCAGCAGCTGCTGCTCCTGCCTGCGCAATGCTGCTGGCGGAACCTGCTGTAGCTGTTTAGCAACCATCCCACACACTCAACAACACGCAACAAACTCTCCACTCTCTTCTAAGCACGTCATGCAGCACTCTTGCCAGGGTTTACTGTTGCTGCTGGCGCTGCAAATGCATCCCTGCAGCCCCACCACTGGCACCTGCACCTGCAGCCACTGCTGCTCCTGCTGCACCTCCCCCTGCTGCTGCTGCTGCCGCTGCTGCTGCCGCTGCAGCTGCTGCACTGCCAGTGTCGCCACCAGCAGCAGCGGACGGCACTGCCACTCCAACAACGGGCGCAGCGGCTAGACCCATCTGCTGAGGGTACAGCGCATAGTACCCTGCAGCAGCAGTTGCTCCAGTTGCTGCTGCTGCAGCAGCTGCTGCTGGTCCTGCGGGATACGGTGAAGCATATGGGCTGCCAGCAACCTGCGGCTGCGGAGGATAGCTGACGCCTTGCGATAACACCGCTGGTGGCAAGCTTCCAAACGACTGCGCAAACGGCATCGCGACGCTACCACCCACAGGAGCGCCAGCTGCTGCTGTTGTTGTCGGAGCACCTGTAGCACCTGGTGCAGCGACAGCAGCACCGATAGCAGGGTGCTGCACTGGTGGCAGGCACGCTGCATCTGCCCAGTAGCTGCCGCCCGGTTGCTGTGTGCCTGGTGCTCCTGCAGTGGTGTCTGCGGGGTCGCCAACAACCACTGTGCGCATTGGGATGCTGTAGATGGGTATCCCGACAGCTTGCGGCTGCGCGCCGATCATGCTGCTGCTGCCACCTGCTGTTGCACCACTGAGGACCTGCAGACACACAAAATGCAATGCCGCCAGCAATTCCTGAGTGCATAGGAGGGCATGTGTTGAATCTGTAAACAGCACGGCGCTAGACTGCTGTCAACCGTTTCAGATGCAGTAAGCTGCCATGCACAGCACCCGTGCGTGATCTGCCCGATCCATGATTGACTGTTGCAACAGCCCGAAAGACATGCTGTGAATGCATTGCAAGAGCAGAAGCAAAGTCAACATCATGCTGCTGCAGCTCACCAGGTCATTTGCGTTGTACGGCCGCTCAGGCCTTCCAAAGCGCTTAAACTTTAGCCTGAACAACACCACCACCGCAGTGTGCACCAGGCAGAAGCACAGGCACACCACAATGCGCACAACGTCCCTCGCGATGATCATGATCGCAAACACCAGCAGCCAAAACACGCAGAAGCCCAGGTTCAAGCTGTACAGGCTGCAGCAGCTGCGCACAGTGCTGCTAGGCATGTCACTGTAGGAGGTCTTGTAGCACAGGATCCGCGGGTTGGGCCACTGCAGGGCTACCACGGCCCCTGCAAACAAGCACGCAAGGATATGCAGCACGGTCAGACGTGGGGGTGGGACCTTAGCAGCTGGTAGCAGGATTCACTGCTGATGACGGGGGTTGCAGGAAGGCTGCTGATGACGCTAAGGTGCAGCTTTAGCTGCTACTTGTCCTGCTGCTTGTTCTGCTGCTTGTTCTGCTGCTTGCCGGCCAGTTGCAGGCATTGCCTACGGCTCTCAAAGCAGCAGCGGCAGAACCTGGTACGTCTTGCTGCCATCACAAGCGGCGAAGTGCAAACAAGCAGCTTGCTGAGCGTGGACAGATCCGTGACTGCAGCACATAACGTTGCGCTTAACATAGGTGCACACATGCATGATGTTGCTGATGTTACTGACATCACAACTGCCGTACACAACCAGCAGCGTCATATGAACTCACCCAGCAGTCCAAACAGTGCTGACGTTACTGCAAATGCTGCTATCCACAGGTTTGTGACGACGCTCGCTGCCCTGTATTCTGTGGAGTATGAGTTGTCCATCCAATCAAATTCCTGGCCGGTCTGTGCTGCTGCGTGCCGCAGCTGTGATAAGCACAGCAGCAGCGCAACTGTCAGGTGCCAACCACTAGGCCATGGCAGTGCTCTGTGCATGACTCTAGCCTTGCAGGAAGCTGCGCTGTTTGTGTCTGCTGCTGCTTCTGTTGGTTCTGCTGGTGCAGAAATGGACGTTCCTGCAAGCGCACAGAGTTTGCATGCATCAGCGTCAGCAACAGCCGGAGGTTGCTGCATCTGACTCTGCAACGAGACTGTTCCCAGCTGGTGGGACATTACAAAGGCAAGGTGTAGTTGCTAGGGAACGGGGTCTGCAGTCCAGGCGCAGCTGGAGCACGAACTCACGACCCAACAGCACATAAGGCCAGTCCCATGCCATGATGATGGCAGAGCAGTATTGACCGACAGCAAATCACACTGCAGCCGCAGCTGCTGCTTTCATGCACTTGTATCGAAACATATAGCAACAAACCGATGTTCAGCTCACTTTTGCAGTTGTTCTGAAGCATTGCTGCTGCTGCTTCTGCACTCCACCCCCTGGGACGCTGATACCAGCTATCTGCTTCCGTCCCTGCTGTAACTCTCCCAGTTGTTAGGAGACCATTTTGATGTTCTTGATCGCAACAAAGCGGAGCAATCGAGGGGAACTATGATACGTAAGAGGAACAAGCGCTAAGGCACCAGCGAGAAATGCACGGTTCAAGCAGATGTTTGCAATCATCAAAGACTTCTTGTAGTTCAGAGTCTAGCGCCTGGGGCCATGCACTACAACGGGAGCACCCACCGTGCCAGCCCGGTGACAACTTCCGGTCCTGGGGTTGAGCCCATTAGCTATCATATCGCACCGCTGAAAAGGCTTGCCTTGCGATAAATCAGCATCATTGTAATTACATCATGTTGACACTCGAACAGCAGCAGCAGCGATGATGGGCCTGCACGCTGCTGCTGCTGCTGCACCAAGTGCAGCCGGGCAGCAGATAACTTTCTGGCGATACCACCGCGCACAACCAGCTGAAAAAACATATAATACTATGTCTGCTGATGTTTGTCCTGCCGGCCCAATCAATTAGCGTTCCAACATATGGCAGGGGCTCTGCTGCATCAATGCTGGATTGACCAGCTGGATCGACCTCACTGTGCACAGCAATTCTGACTCCGGCCACACACCAAGCAGACTCACGGCATACTCATCAACCAGATACCGCATACTGTGCATCAGGTAGCAACCAGCTAGCAACCAACCAGCCGCCTTCGCAACGCAACTGTGACGGGCCGTGCCGGAAGTGCTGGGCCAGCACAAATCTAAGCTTCTGTTGAGCTGCAGCAGCTACTGCCACTGTGGCCAGTGGGGCTGCTGTGCTGGCTGCTGCGGCTGCTGCTGCTGCCCACCATAGCCCCCATACGGGTTTGGCGCAGCAGCAGGCTGCTGCTGCTGCTGCTGTGGTGCCCCATAGCTGCCATGATATGGCTGCTGCACCTGCGGCGCCCCATATGCTGCTGGCGGGTACCCCTGCTGCTGCTGGTACCCGCCATACGCCGGCTGCTGCTGCTGCTGCCCACCATACGGCTGCTGCTGCTGCTGCTGGTATGGAGGGTTGGAGTTGGCACGTGGGGGTGCCGCGCCATAGCTCATGTACGCAGGTGCCTGCGGGCCGGTTGGGGGCGGTGCACTGTGTGGCGTCTGCATTGGGTAAGGTGGATATGACGGCCCGGCTGGCTGGCTCGGATTCATCGACATGTACGCCATCTGCTGCTGCACATTCGAGTGCTGCTGCTGCTGCTGAGGAGGTGGCTGGTGGTGCTGCATCGAAGGCGGCGGCGCCGCTGCTGCTGCTGCCTTTGATTCGCGCACCTCGCGCCGGCGCCTGTCGAGGTCTTGGCGCATGTCGTCGCGCTGAATGGCGCGCGTGTAGGCGTAGTCGCTGCACTGCTGCTGGTGCTGCTTCACAGCTTCCTGCAGGCACCAAAACATTGATAATGAGTTGCAGATAGTTATCTTACGTATTGGCCCAACTTGGCAAGGCGCCCACGGAGACGGCTGTTTATTGTGCGGGTGCTGCAGAGAAAGGGTTCAAAGGGTTGAGAGGTTCTGTAACTTTCAGCTGCGGTGTGAACGTGCTTCTAGACTTGTTCTGGATCAGCGCCAATGATGGCAAGCTCTCAAAAAGAGCTGCTGCCGCTGCTGTCAATGACGACAGCGATGATGCAGGCAGAGCTGATCAACCATGATGTTGACAGTTGTAACGATGACGCTGACATTCCCCTACTTCCAACTTGAACTTCGCACCCACCTGCAGGCTCATGTAGAAGCGCAGCCCCTCACTCAGGTGGTCCAGCACCTCCTTATACGTCTTCAGGATGGCCCTGATGCCACCTGCTGCCCCCTCGCACGCTGCACGCCACGCTGGCACCTCAAACACGGCCTTGAACGCCTGCGCCCGATGCAGTCGGTGCGACATCTGTCAGGTAAAGCTGCGGCTGCAAAGCTGTGAGGCAACTGATGCAAAGGAGCGATAGTGCGCCAGCGCGCCAGCATTGGGGCTGTCGATGTGCATACTCCACTACCATTTGCATATGTAGCAGGACACAAGAACATCACGGAACACAAGGCAGATACACAGCAAGCAAGCAACCACTGACACAGACTCGTATTCGCCGGGGCAGCTGCAACTGAACCACCCACACCTATGCGTCCCTGCTGATGGCTGCCAGCAGCCTCTTCGTTGCGGCCCATATTTGCCGCCTGGTCGCAAGACACACAGAACATCACGCAACACATGCCACATAAACGGCACGCCAGCAACCACCGACGCAGACTCTTGTGCGGAGATGCAACTGCACCACACACACCTGTGCGCAGCCTTGCACGCGTGAGCAGCCTTGCATGCAGGGAAAGGGTGTCGCTGCATGGTTTGTCTGCTAAAATGCTGCTACATTTTCACACACCTGTGCGTCCCTGCTGATGGCTGCCAGCAGCTCTTCGTTGCGGCCCACGTTTGCCGCCACGTCAGAAGGACACACAGAACACCACGAAACACAAGCCAGACACACGGCAGGCCAGCAACCACCGACACATACTCTTGTGTGCCGGGGCAGCTGCAACTGCACCACACACACCTGTGCGCAGCCTTGCATCCAGGGGTAGGGTGTCACTGCATGTTTTTTCTGCTAAAGTGCTGCAACAATTTCACACACCTGTGCGTCCCTGCTGATAGCTGCCAGCAGCTCTTCGTTGCGGCCCACGTTTGCAGCCACGTCAGCCCGCAGCGTGTCGTACTTCTTCAGCTCGCGGTCAAACAGCGCGTCTGTGTTGGCGCTGCCTGCTGACATGAGCTTGGGCAGGATGTTGTCGCGGCCCTTCAGCTCCTTGAGCCGGTCCTCCAGGCCTGCAGTTTAGACAGCACTTTGTTAGTGACCGGCTAAAGCTACTTGTGAGCGGAGTCCAAACTGTTGTTGGTTTGACGTTGTGGATAATCAAAGGAAGCGACACGTTTTTTTGAGCTTTTCACCCCTGATCAGGCTTGAGCACGTCCTCCAGGCCTGCAGCAGCAGCGTCAGCCGCCAGCAAGCAGCTACTGCCGTAGTCTGCAGCGGGCCGCACACACCACATGCTCCCGCACAGCAACTGCATGAAGGCCGGATGCATGCAGTACGAAATCAGATGCAGCAGCCAGTGCTGCAGCAGCTGTGTGTGCAGGCGTGCCCACCTGCGCGGTCGTTGCTGAGCTGGTTGAGTGCCTCCATGTTGCGCCGCAGACTCGCCACCACCACTGCAGGGTCGGCACCTGTGGACACCAGCGGCGCCTGCACAGCACAGCATGGCAGAATATCGCCGATGTTTTGAATGCAACAGTCCCTTGTACATACATGGTGTACCGTATACTCGAGTCTAGCTTTAGTAAACAAGGCAATGCGAGTGGGATCACCCTTGGCCCTGCAACTCCCTGGTGCATGCAATCATAGCGGCAGCAAGTTGCGCGCTGCTATGTGTCCAGCAGCGTAACAAGTGCTGCGGCTGTCATAGTCAGCTATGTGGCTAGCATAGACAGGTTGGCTGTATCCGCACCTGCAGTAGTGGCAGCTGGTTGGCTGCTGCGTCTGGTGTGAGCGCTGCGGCTAACATACTCAGCAATGTGGCTATCATATAAATTTGGCAGTGTGCGCACCTGCAGGCGTGGCAGCTGGTTGGCTGCTGCGTCTGGTGTGAGCGCAGCAAAGGCTGTCTCGTGGTCACGCAGCCGCTGGATGACCTTGCCATCAGACTCGCCAGCCTGCGCCATGGTGGACCTGCATAGATTATGACAAACATACGGACAGCATTTAACATAACATGTGTTATATTGAATACAAGTGGTGATACAGGCAGCACAGGAGCACCTCCCAGTACTTTGCAGCCAACAGAATTCAACGTTTGCCTTGCCAGCCTGCGCCATGGTGGACCTGCACACAGAATGGAACACACCAACAGCATGATATTCTGTCTCGTGGTCACGCAGCCGCTGGATGACCTTGCCATCTGACTCGCCAGCCTGCGCCATGGTGGACCTGCACACAAGATGACAGAGACACCAGCAGCTTGTTAAAACACCATCTTATAATAATAATAATCAATCCTTGTAAGCCATACCTTTCGGCATCGGCAACCGCGCCTCACCCACTGGGGAGGCGGAAAGCAGACTGATTATTCTCTCTATTTTCGGTGTAAGGTAGACCACCCAGACCCTTACACCCCTTCCTAGGCAGCATGTGGGAATCACCCCATACGGTGGACTGCATACCTAGCAGGGCCGGTGTGTATATAGCCAGCAATCGACGGAGTCCTGCGGAGAGTCGCGAGGACATTAGCAGCATCCTTCCTTCGGCTTTCGCCGACTGTATCCCTGAGTCCAGAGACATACTGCTTAGGCTCAGAATCGAACCTGCAACCTTTCGGCCACTGTTCGTCCGTCATCACCACTGCGCCACGTGTTTAACGTCCCGCCGGACACCATCTTATATAACATGTATTAAGTACAAGCGCTGGATGACCTTGCCATCTGACTCGCCAGCCTGCGCCATGGTGGACGTGCACACAAGATGACAAACACACCAACAGCAGATATCAAGTACATGCGGTGATACGGACAAAGCAAGCTAACCTCCCGGTAGTTTGAAGCTACCTGCATGTTTCAAAGCCTCGTCAGCCTGTGCCACGGTGGACCTGCAGACAGTAAGTGACACGCAGCCGCTGAATGACCTCGCCGTCAGACTCGCCAGCCTGCGCCATGGTGGACCTGCACACACGAACACCAACACTACAGCAGCATGTTATTGTCTCGTGGTCACGCAGCCGCTGAATGACCTTGCCGATTGACTCGCCAGCCTGCGCCATGGTGGACCTGCAGACAGTGATCAACAGGTGTGTCAACTGCTGCATCCGCTATGCCTGCTGCTGCATGCTGACGAAATCACCAGCCGCATGCAGTACAGACGGCAATACAGATCGTGACACAGAACTTACAGGCGCACCCCCCTATAGCTTGGAGCTACCCGCGCTCGATGTGCCGCAAGCCTTGAAACTACAGCATTATGTGCTCATTGATGTTGATACCATACAGAAATGGCTAAGCAGCATCAAGCGCATGCACTTGCTGCTGCTGTGCAGCCTCCCTCAAAGCAGCATCCCAAACCGAACCATTGCTCAACTGTCTATATGCACAGCAGCAGATATCAATGACTGCATCTACGCTAAGGCGTCTGGCACAGCCCCAACTCACTGCACCAACCTGCTGCTCTGCAGCTTCTCCCCAAGCAGCATTTCAATCTAAACCATGCGTACCAGCTGCCTATATGCACAGCAGACCACAGATTGTGACTACGCTGATACGTCTGACGCAGCACCGTCTGATGCAGCGCCAAAGCGAAAGCATCAGTCCATGCACCAACCTGTAGCTGTGCAGCTTCTCCCAGTAGCGCTTGCCCAGTGTGGCGCTTATCAGTTTGCAGCTACCCGCACTCAATGTGTCCCATGCCTTAACACTACAGCCGATGTGCTCTCGATATCAAGAACATATGGCTAAGCAGCATTCAGCGCACACACTCACCTGCTGCTCTGCAGCGCTTCTCTCCAAGCAGCATCTCAAACCAAACCATTGCTCAAATGTCTATGCACAGCAGACCACAGATTGCACCCACCTGTAGCTGTGCAGCTTCTCCCAGTAGTGCTTGCCAAGCGTGGCGCTTGTTGGCATGCGCCACTCGTCGCCATACTGCGAGCGCGCTGCTGCGTCTGCCTGAGCCTCCTCGTCGAGCGCAGACTGGCACGCTGACAGGTCGGCCTCCACATGGCGTCGCAGCTCACCCATTTCAGTGAGGATCTGCAAGCACAGCACATGTCAGCAGGAGTGGCAGCAGCAGCATTAGACAATACAGACTGGCAGGCCTCCACATGGTGCGCAGCTCACCCATCTCGGTGAGGATCTGCAAGAATGCCAGCAGGAGCATTGGATGTCGCAGTTTACCCATCCCAGTGAGAAGTTGCAGCACGTTTTGAAGTGGCCATAGCATCAGCAGCAGCAGCCGGGCAGTCGACAACAACTGGCCACTGACATTGGGCTGGCTGAGCAGCGTCAACCTGCACTGGGCTGATGTTGCTACCAGCAATGGCGCCGAAGTCATGGCTGTCAATGCTGCGCCGTGAGTTGTCACACCACCCAGGCTGGCCACAGCTCATCCTGTGCCTTGTGTGGCTGACATATGGCAAACAGAGTACTTCTGTGCGCAAATCCACTGCACCCTGGGGATCCCCAACGGCCCAACACATGCATACCGTCCCGACACCAGCGCATGCGGGTATCCCGCGATAGCCCAAAACTTTTTCACACAATCATGAAACACACGCGGTGCGCACCTCCTGCAGGTGCTGCACCCCTCCGATGCTGTTGACCTCCTCAATCTCTCGCAGCAGGCCCTCAGGCACGCTGGCGCTGGACACACCATCAAGCGCTTCAAGCAGATCAGGCAGCTCAGCCTGCAGCGCAACAGAAAGTGTGACAAACACTTCTGATCAGTTTTTCTGAATTGTTGTAAGCAGCAGGCCCTCAGGTACGCTGGCGCTGGACACGCCGTCAAGCGCCTCGAGCAAGTCAGGCAGCTCAGCCTGCAGTGCAACACAAAGTTTGACAAGCACCTTTCAGAATGAACTTGTTGTTGAAAGCAGCAGGCCCTCAGGCACGCTCGCGCTGGACACGCCATCCAGCGCCTCCAGCAGGTCAGGCAGCTCAGCCTGCAGCGAAAAGCAAGTACACACATCTGAGGGATATGTGTGTGACACAGTGTTGGGTCTGTTGGTGTGTGGTGATGTGGCCCTCAGGCCACACCATGCAGCGCCTCAAGCAGATCAGGCAGCTCAGCCCGCAGCACAAGTACACAAACATGAGGCATGTTTCCGTGAGTAACAGTGTCGGTTCTGTTGGTGTGTGGTGATGTGGCCCTCGGGCACGCTAGCGCTCGACACACCATGCAGCGCCTCCAGCAGGTCAGGCAGCTCAGCCTGCAGCACAGCATCAGTGTCAGCAGGAAATGTTGGACCCCAGCAACACGCAGCAAGTGTACACTACAGCAGGCCCTCAGGCACGCTAGCGCTGGACACCCCATCGAGTGCCTCAAGCAGGTCAGGCAGCTCAGCCTGCAGTCAAATTCAACAGGCACAGTTGTGTGTGTGCGTAGCAGCATGCGCTACCTTGGTGCGTACCGTGTCAGGCATACGTTCTTTGACTGTGATTACTGCACAGATGTAGCACATGCACACCGATGGCAAAATTCAAGCACATATGGCGCTGCATGCTACATGCACCAACACCATCCAGCAATCTAGTGCAGTAGGCTGCAAGCTTATCATGAGTTCCCCATCGTCACACACACCCTCCCTCAACTTACGCAGGTGTTCATCGTCAACACGCCACGCGTAGCTGATCCTTCATTGGTTCATTGCAAGCCTTACCTGCTTGAGTGTGATGCGTGCTGCATCTGTGGCGTCTGCCAGCTTTGTGAGCTGCTCCCTGCTCACGCTGTCCACCATGTCTGTGTGCGTAGCTGCATGCGCTACCTGGGTGTTTTTGGTGTCATGCATGCGTTCTTTCACTGTGAGTACTGCAAACATGCAGTGCATGCACAGCGATGGCAACACTCAAGCACTGCATGCTACATGCACAAGCGATCATCCAGCAATCAGGGTGCAGCCGGCTGCCAGCTTAGCTTACCTGCTTGAGTGTGATGCGTGCTGCGTCTGCGGCGTCTGCCAGCTTTGTGAGCTGCTCCCACAGCATGAGGCTTCCTCATCGTCACACACACCCTCCCTCAACTTGCGCGGGTGTTACGTGTCAACACACCACGCCTAGCTCATCCATTCACTGATTCAATGCAAGCCTTACCTGCTTGAGTTTGATGCGTGCTGCATCTGTGGCGTCTGCCAGCTTTGTGAGCTGCTCCCTGCTCACGCTGTCCACCATGTCTGTGTACTTGCTGAGCGCCTTGGCACTGCGCGCAGCACAAGTGCAAAGCAGGTTCAGTAACACGCAGCAGCTTGCAAGAGTGATGTTGCTGATGTGTACTTGCTCAGCGCCTTGGCACTGCAGGCAGCAACACACGCAGCAAAATTGTACAGGAAGTAGGCTTAACAACACGCAGCAAACTGCGAGAGTGATGTTGCTCACGCTGTCCACCATGTCTGTGTACTTGCTCAGTGCCTTGGCACTGAAGGCAGCACAAGTGCAAAGCAAGTAGGTTCACACGCAGCACAAGTGCAAAGAAAGTAGGTTTAACAACATACAGCAACCTGCCAGAAAGTGATGTTGCTGACGCTGTCCACCATGTCTGTGTACTTGCTCAGCGCCTTGGCACTGCAGGCAGAAACACGCAGCACAAGCGCAAAGAAAGTAGGCTAAAAAGACGCAGCAACCTGCGAGAGTGATGTTGCTGACGCTGTCCACCAGGTCTGTATACTTGCTCAGCTCCTTGGCACTGCGCGCAGCAACACGCAGCACACGTGCAAAGCAAGTAGGTTCAGCAACAAGCAGCAGCTTGCAAGTGTTATGTTGCTGATGTGTACTTGCTCAGCGCCTTGACACTGCACGCAGCATAAGAGTCAAGCAAACTAGGTTCAGCAACACGCAGCAATGGTCATATTGCTGGCGCTGTCCAGCATGTCTGTGTATTTGCTCAGCGCCTTGGCACTGCAGGCAGCAGCACGCAGCACAAGTGCAAAGCAAAAGGTTCAGCAACACGCAGCAACCTGCCATGTCTGTGTACTTGCTCAGCGCCTTGGCACTGCAGGCAGCACAAGTGCAAAGCAAGTAGGTTCACACGCAGCACAAGTGCACAGAGAGTTAGTTCAACAGCACGCAGCAACCTGCGAGAGGTATGTTGCTGACGTGAAGTGATGTACAAACTACCGCCATGTCAGTGTACTTGCTCAGCGCCTTGGCACTGCAGGCAGCACAAGTGCAAAGCAGGTTCAGTAACACGCAGCAGCTTGCAAGAGGGATGTTGCTGATGTGTACTTGCTCAGCGCCTTGGCACTGCAGGCAGCAGCACGCAGCACAAGTGCAAAGCAGGTAAGTTCAACAGCATGCAGCAACCTGCAACAGTCATATTGCTGACGCTGTCCAGCATGTCTGTGTACTTGCTCAGGGCCTTGGCACTGCAGGCAGCAACACGCAGCACAAGTACATCTGAAGCACGCAGCAACATCCGAGAGTGATGTTGCTGACGTGCACTGATGTACACATCATGGCCTCTTAGAGCCTCTTATTGGCGCATATGTTCTGCTTCATCAAGACAGACGGATGCACATCTGGTGCTGCTGCTGCAGTCTCCTGGACACCCAACAGCCACCGCAACTATTACAACACCTGCTGCGGTTGTGCTGCTGCTGTGTTGGCAGAATCTGCTGCATGACGCTGCACAAACGACCAGACGCCGCACCTGCTGTCTGGGATGAGCCCGCTGAAGAGGTTCTCTGTGGACGCGTCCAGGGTGGTGGGGGGCGCTGCCTTGACCAGCACCGCAGGTTGGATGCCAGGCACGTCTGCGACAGTAGGCACAGCAGCAGGTCTCAAGGTACATACCCACCCACCATGTTTCAACCCAATCTGACTCCTCAGGGCTTAGACACTGCAATACCACCCTTCCCCAAGGACATATAAAGCTGCTGTCACAGCAAGCAGCAGCACTTGAAACACACTAGTGTGCTCCCACGAGATGCTGTTGAAAGATGAGCAACCGGTCTCGCACACACACTCAAGCGGCGCACAGTGCAGAGTCTGTGAGGCATTTGGCACGCGGCTGTGTGCGCATAAAGCAGAAGACTTTACACGCGTACATGCAGGTGGTGGCGACACTGACCATCCACAACAAGCACAGCTTTGAGAAAGCTTCCGCACGCACGAAAACCGCCTCATGCAACCAGGCAGCTGTCACACGCGCAATACCGCGTTTGATCTGTTTGTGTGCCTTTGCCCACACTAGTTTCAGCTCTTGCCTAAACACAGCAACAGCAGCAACAGCAACGCAGGTAGGACGTACATGCCCCCAACGTCCGCCACATAAGAGGGTTGACTTCTTGACGCACCTGCAAAGGCTGGCACGCGCTCCAGGTAGACCGTGTTGTTGTCCTTCTGTGCCTTTGTGAGCGCAAGTGTGAGCACCTCTTCCTGTGACTTGAGTGAGTCGGCCATCTCACTGCTGACCGCCTTGGCCAGGCCTTTGGTGGACTGCATGCGCACAAACGCCTCCTGCAATGGCACACAATGGCACACAAAACAGGCAGAACAAAGAAAAGAGGGGTTACGCAGTGTGTTCAAGTGGCTACGCCGCAACGGACACCAGCTCTGAAAACAGGCAGAACAGCAGTTCAAAAGGGTTGGCTGCACACGAACTGAGCTATGTAAGTGAGCTGCTGACCGCGTTGGCCAGGCCCTTGGTGGGCTGCATGCCCACAAACGCCTCCTGCATGGCACACAAAAGAGGCAGAACAGTCGCTTAAAGAGGACGCGTGGACTGTCAGGCCACAAGGTACCTAGAACCCAGAATGACCAAGTCATTTACCAACTCAAGTGCAGCGGTATGTGGTGTATCCACCAGAGGTTGGCAGCACACAAACTGAGCTATGTAAGTGAGCTGCTGACCGCCTTGGCCAGGCCCTTGGTGGATTGCATGCGCACAAACGCCTCCTGCAAGACGCAGCAGAAACAGGCAGGATAGTTGTTGAAAAAGGGTTAGCAGCACACAAGTTGAGCTTTGTAAGTGAGCTGCTGACCGCCTTGGCCAGGCCCTTGGTAGACTGCATGCGCACAAACGCCTCCTGCAATGGCACACGCTATAGGCAGATGTAAGCAGAAGAGGGCTTAGACAGTGTGTTCAAGCGGCTACGCTGCAACAGACACCAACTGTGAAAACAGGCAGAACAGCATGCGCACAAACGCCTCCTGCAATGGCACACGCTATAGGCAGATGTAAGCAGAAGAGGGCTTAGACAGTGTGTTCAAGCGGCTACGCTGCAACAGACACCAACTGTGAAAACAGGCAGAACAGCCGTTCATATGGGTTGGCCGCACACAAAGTGAGGTATGTAAGTGAGCTGCTGACAGCCTTGGCCAGGGCCTTGGTGGACTGCATGCGCACAAACGCCTCCTGCAATGGCACACTAAACAGGCAGACCAGTCGTTTAGAAGGGTTGGCAGCACACGAGGTGAGGTACGTAAGTGACCTGCTGACAGCTTTGGCCAGGCCCGCGGTGGACTGCATGCGCACAAATGCCTCCTGCAAGGCAGCATGTCAGAGTCATTGTGAAAGGGCTGGCAGCAGTCAGGCTGAGCTGTACCATTGAGCTGCGGGCAGCCTGCCGCATAAATGTGCACAGTTGAGTGCTGTGATGCACAATCCTGTTGGAAACTCACCGACAGTGTTGCGATCTCCAGCGCGACCTTGGTCTCTGAGTTGTACTGCTTGGCCTGGTCCATCAGCGCGTTCACGTCGTACAGCGATGCCTGCAGCAGGCAGCAGCAGCAGCAGGCAGCAGCAGCAGCAGGCAGCAGCAGCGTGAGGCTGCGCATGTACACACATCTGCGGTGTGTCAGAAAGGGTCTGCTGTGTAAGCAATATATGCAGGCATGCACGCCTGCCCGAGGGTAACCCTGCACTGATGCTGCCAGATCTTGAGCAGGCACGTTCCAACTGCATACCACATGCTTTTGCAGGCATGTCTGCTAGCACCAAGTGAGATAGAGCACAATTGAAGCACCACTACAACTAGCACTGCTGCAGCACAAACCCACTGCACCAACACCGATGAAACACACACATCTTGCAGCTTGCAGACGTTTGACCGTGTTTCGACCACGTTTGACCAAGTTTGACCGTGTTTGACCGCACCTTCATCTTGGTGTGTGGCACCCAGCTGCGCTCAAAGTGCTGCACCACTGTGGGCTGGTTGAAGATGGCGGACACCTCGCTGTACATGGCGCAGCCTAGCTACGATCCACGTGCTTTTGCACGTATGTCCAACCCTGCCAACTCAACACAAAGCACAACTGAAGCACCACTACAACTACTAGCACTGCTGCAGCACAAACCCACTGCACCAACACACACATCTTGCAGCTCGCAGATGTTTGACCACCTTTGACCACATGGCCGTGTTTGACCAAGTTTGACCACGTTTGACCGCACCTTCAACTTGGTGTGTGCCACCCAGCTGCGCTCAAAGTGCTGCACCACTGTGGGCTGGTTGAAGATGGCAGACACCTCGCTGTACATGGCGCCAGCCCTGCCAACCCTGCCAGCCAAATAACTCGAGACAAAGCACAAACTGAAGCACAACTACAACTACTAGCACTGCTGCAGTGCACACCCAATACCCCAACACCGGTGAAACACACATATATTGCAGCTTGCAGACATTTGACCATGTTTGACCATGTTTGACCAAGTTTGACCACGTTTGACCGCACCTTCATCTTGGTGTGTGCCACCCAGCTGCGCTCAAAGTGCTGCACCACTGTGGGCTGGTTGAAGATGGCAGACACCTCGCTGTACATGGCGCCTGCCTGCTTGGCCAGCCGCGCCAGCGTGCCGGGGCTCTTCTTGTCCATCACTGCCTTGCACCTTCATCTTGGTGTGTGCCACCCAGCTGCGCTCAAAGTGCTGCACCACTGTGGGCTGGTTGAAGATGGCAGACACCTCGCTGTACATGGCGCCTGCCTGCTTGGCCAGCCGCGCCAGCGTGCCGGGGCTCTTCTTGTCCATCACTGCCTTGTGGTACACGCACTCCTGCAAGGGCAAGCAAGATCTATGTTACTGTGCAGTGCTGAGACTGTTCAACAAGTGTGCCGCGGCTCTTCTTGTCCGTGACAGCCTTGTGGTACACGCACTCCTGCACAGTACAACAGCGAGCAAGGACATATGTGAGTGTGTGCCGCTGAAACTGTACAACAGTGTGCCGGGGCTCTTCTTGTCCACGACTGCCGTGTGGTACACGCACTCCTGCAAGGGCAAGCAACGCAAACAAGTTTCTGGGTGTGCTGCATGTGATGCTGTGCATTACTGAGAAATGTGCAGCAAGTGTGCCAGGGCTCTTCTTGTCCATCACAGCCTTGTGGTACACGCACTCCTGCAAGAGCAAGAGAATACAGGCAGAACTTTGTGTGTGCTTCATGTGCTGCTGTACATGGCGCCTGCCTGCTTGGCCAGCCGCGCCAACGTGCCGGGGCTCTTCTTGTCCATCACTGCCTTGTGGTACACGCACTCCTGCAAGAGCAGGCAAGGATAATGTGCGATTGCTGAAGTTGTTAAACAAGTGCAATTGTGCAACAACTGTGCCGGGGCTCTTCTTGTCCATCACAGAATCTGGTACACGCACTCCTGCAAGAGCTAGCAAGGATTCATGTTGTTGTGCATCACTAACAAGTGTGCCGGGGCTCTTCTTGTACATCACAATCTTGTGGTACACGCAGTCCTGCAAGAGCAAGCAACAATCTATGTTGTTGTGCGTCGTGCCTGTGCCATCATCGGCTTCTTCATCTTGCTGAGGCATGTTCTGCTGCCACTGCTGCTACATCCAACTATTGTACAACTTCCCAGCCTTGCATGGGTAAGGTGTCACTGCTTGCTTTCTGCTGAAGTGCTGCAGCTTCTCACATCGCAGCCGCACCTGCGCCTGCGCCATCATAGCTTCTCCATCATGCTGAGGCACTTGCTGCTGCCACTGCTGCTGCCACTGCTGCTGCTATTGATGCTGCTGATGCTGCTGCCATTGATGCTGTCACTCCTGTTACACCCAACAATTGTATCACACTCCAGCCGCACCTGCGCCTAAGCCATCATGTTCTTCTCTATCATGCTGAGGCACATGCTGCTGCCATTGCTGCTGCCAATCCTGCTACTTCCTACGGTATCACATTCCAGCACGGAACAACACCGCCGCACTATACCAACAGCAACCATACGAGCCGCACCTGCGCCTGTGCCATCATGAGCTTCTCCATCATGCTGAGGCACTTGCTGCTGCCACTGCTGCTGCCATTGCTCCTGCCACCCCCGCTACATCCAACTACTGTAATACATCACATGCCAGCCGCACCTGTGCCTGCGCCATCATGAGCTTCTCCATCATGCTGAGGCACTCTGGTGACAGGTCCACGGGCCGCGGGTTGTCGACCTTGCTGGCCTCAGTCTCCTTGAGGTGGCCAAACATGCCAGCAGCTTCCTGCAAGCAGCACGCGACACCACCTGAGGTTCAAGCATGCTCAGCCATCAAGCTGAGGCACTCTGGTAACAGCCTCGCTCTCCTTGAGGTGGCCAAACATGCCAGCAGCTTCCTGCAAGCAGCTGCAGGCGACACAACCAGAGGTTCAAGCATGCTCAGCCATCATGCTGAGGCACTCTGGTAACAGCCTCGCTCTCCTTGAGGTGGCCAAACATGCCAGCAGCTTCCTGCAAGCAGCAGCAGGCAACACAGCCTGAGGGTCAAGCATGCTCATCTATCATGCTGAGGCACTCTGATGACAGCCTCGCTCTCCTTGTGGTGGCCAAACATGCCAGCAGCTTCCTGCAAGCAGCAGCAGGCGACACAGCCCATGCCAGCTGTATTTGTTGTACTGAGACTAGCCTGTTGTAGACAAAACGTAAAAAGCATGCCATGCCAGCAGCTTCCTGCAAGCAGCACGCGACACAACCCTAGGTTACAAGCATGTTCAGCCTTGGTGGGGAGCAGCAGCATAGCATACACTGTGCATGTGTGTATGCTTGCACGTCAGCATATAAATCTACTTGAGTATGCGACAGAGAACAGGGCGCTGCAAGAAGGCAGTACACGGGATGACAAAGAGTGCATGATGTGCATTGCAAAGCTCCCTCGCTCTGCCTTGAACAACAATAACGCAAAACATTACCTGGAACAGCTTGCAGGCCTCTTTGATGCCATCAGCAGTTGCACGGTCAACCTGCAGCGCCTGCTGGCTGATCACTGCTGCCACGTTGAACAGCACAGCTGCCTTTTCAAAGTGGATGTTTGACTGTGAAGTCTTCTTGCTGGACCTGAATGCGTCTGTCCAGGGGAAGCTGATGCGCACGTTTCCCTTTTCATTGCTGATTGGGAAGCGCGTCTCGATGGATGTCAGGCACTTGTAGTACCTGAAGGATTGCAGTTCAGCCAGGGAGCAGGGTAAGGCCTGTGACGCCCAAATATCAACAAACTTGCAGGAGAGCAGCGCGCTACAATGGCTGCTGCAGTCAGCAGAGGAAAACTGCTTGACGGTTCGTTGTTGAAGCTGTAGATTGCTGCAGTTGATGTATAGATGGGTTGCACATTAATGTGCAGCACGGCAGCAGTAGGCACAGCTGCAGGAAAATCAGCCTCGGCAGGCAGCCCCACGCGCAGCCCCACAGCCACTACAGAGAGCTCAATGCCTGTTCTTGCTGTTTAACAAAGGTTCCAGTGTGAATGCAGCAGTCAAAGAACGTGAGGTAGATGCATGCATGCAAGTGCCTACAGTAGCTCCATCAAACCGTTGGCAAGTTGCGCACTTGATGTAGCTGTCCTTGGCAGTCAGCTGTGAGCCTGCCTGAGACGTGACCAGCTCGTTTCGCAGCGTTTGAATGGCCACCAGGTCGTCCACGGCATCCTCGGCCTCGCGGTCAGAATACGTCTCACGAATGTAGCTCAGGATCGGGTTCTTGAGCTCCACATTGTCCGTACGCTTGACATGTATCGCAAGTAAGATATTGGACGCGCTCGGCATTGCACCAGAGCACTGGGTACGCCAGATCAAGGATGCAGCAACGTCGGGTAGTCTGTAAACAACAGGTACAAGCGACAATTTGAGTGCTGCACACTTATAAAGGCTGGGTTGTGCTCTCAAGTGCGTCTACCCCCACTCTGAAATGACAGACAGTTGGTTACAGCAGAAGAGGGTTCTTGGACAGGCGGGCGGATTCGCCAACAGTAGCTCTTACCGACCACAGACACTGCTTAAATTTGCGGATCAAAGCTCTCAGCAAGCCCCCAGCACACCCACGTCTGCTCTTGTGCTCACTCTGGCGAGATCGCCCATTGCCTGGAAGTACAACTGCCACACACACAGCAGGTACAGGGCCAGCCAGCCCTGACATACAGCAGCAACATGCAGGTGCCGTTTGAATCCATCAAGACGCAGGTCTGGGACGAAATAAGGAAGGGGATGCAGCTTTCAAACCAGACAGAGAGCTTCTGGGACAACGTACAGGCTTTTGCACACGCAGTAGACTGGAAGGCAAGTAGCAGCAGCAGCCTTCCCCGTCCTATATATGTGCAGATGCATGCAGAGCTTACCTGATGCAGCGTGGGTGTCTGGCTATAAATCATGATGTTCTGGGTGCATGGTTTGCAGCTGCAGCGGCCACTGGGTGGAGTCTGGCAGGTCAAATGCAGCGGCTGCACGTGAGCTGCTCGACTATGCTTGTGCGGTGTCAAGTGAACAACAGCGGTGTCATGTACGGGAATACTAGCAGAAGCAGTGATGGTGTCCGTTTGCAGTGCTCAGGATTATGCCCTGCTGCTGCTTCAAATGACCATCTCTTTGCAGGAACGGTGGATAACAGGGCTAGTAGCAGCGCATGTGCTGACACTCCTGTCAGTAATTCTGTTCAGACGCAACACAACCTATCTAGGAGTCGTGTTCTGCGTGCTAGGTGCGTTACACAGCCCAACAGCAGCAGAAACAGCGCAGAGCCAGCAGGAGACACAGCGACTGCAGCTATGTTCATGTACTGCGAGGAGAGGGACTGGGTTTGAAGTTGAGGGCATGACATGGGCTATGCAACAAATTGTCTGCGTTCTTTCGGCAAGCAGAAGAGTATGCGTGGATTGCAGCACTTGTGGCCTGCCACAGGGTATGATGCTTGTTGGCCTAGCACCATGCAATGTTCTTTGTCAACCTGTCTCTGTCAATGTTGTCGCCCTTGTGATGTGCCCGCGTGTTCCTCTCCGGCCTCTTGTCATGCCAGGCGCTGCTGTGTTCTTTGGGGAGCGCATCAACGGGCTTGCAGGACAGCACTGGGAGGCCTTTGCAGGACAGGACTACTTTGACAGCCACGGGATCTTCTACAGCATCATGGTGTCAGGCCCAGCAGTGTTTAACCTGTTTGCAGTCCTGGTGAGTTCATCGTTGTGTGGCGCTTCATGTATGCGCTAGCAAGGATGAGCCGCTGGTACCGCTGCACATAGCATGAGCAGCACTGTGTTCAAAGGTAGTGACCCAACAGCTCTGTTTGACAACGTTTCACGCACAGACATGCATACAAGACAACAGCTTTTGTTATCGCTGGCGTTCGGCATGCACACAATGTGTGTGTCGCTGCAAGGTATATTCAACATCCTTTACACAATTGCTGATGCTGACGTAAGCATGCCATTGCAGTTGAGCAGTAACGTCCCGCTGCCAAATCACTGTGACAAGATGTTGATGCCTGTTTGATGCGTCTTATCGTGCTCTTGAACATGCTGGTGCTGGAGACCAGTGTGATGCACTATTCATGCTGCTGCTGCTGTTGTTGCTGTCTCGTTTGTCGCAGATCTTCTACTTGATACAGGTCACCAGCCTGATGGTGGTTGTAAAGAAGCAGGAGCTGTTGCACAAAGCCAGGGCCCGCGCCAAGGCAGACACAGCAGCAGCTGCTAATGGGGACAGTAAGAAGGAGCAGTAGATCAAGGCTGTGCAGTGATGGCTGTATGTGTCAAAGAGGGCTGAGCCACCAGGATATGCAGGCCAGCCTGGCCTGGCAGGACAGGTTGCTGCGGCAGCAGCATCAGTGGCTCAACAGTGGCACGTGTGCCCAGACTTGGCAACCTGCGCTCAGTGTACACCTCAGCAGGTCGTGATCTTTGTGCATGGGTAAGACATAGCATGTTGGTAATAGCGTGTTTGACAGTGGCTTGAGTGGTTCAATGTGGCGTGAGCTGGTGTTGTGGGGTGAAGCAGGCTGCTTGCATGCTCAGGGAGCGGATGCCTGATACCATTTCCAGCGTACCTCACCTGCCTTGTAGCAGCAGTAACGTGTGTTTTGTGTGGAGCTGGCTCGATCGCGGCAAAGGAACAGCGTGTTCTTGCTTTCAAAAACACAGGTTTTGGCCCCAGCATCAATGAAGTGACCAGTGACTACTTCCATCACGTTCCGCCCCTCCCTGACAAGTATCCGATGGTGTCGTGCGCACGGTATCAGCTTTTTCTAGTGTTGTGAGCCTGGAGTTTCGGCGAACACACACACGTAGTACGTGCTCAAACTGTGTGACGGGCTTCACCAGCACACTCACAGCAAATTTTTAGAGAATACAAACGTGTGTGTCACTTTATCAGAATCACGAACAACGCTGTTGCAGCCTTGCCATCCAGTGCACTTCCAGGCTGCTCCGAGTGTGCAGAGTTCACGCAAAGTAGCCGTCGGATCTCAGATTCACCCCTTTGCTTGCGCAAAAGGTGGTATATCTTGGTGAGTGCAAGGCGGAAGGCTCCCTTTTGGTCCCAGCACCTCTGGGCCCCTGAGGCTGTGAGGCGTGGCAAGCGTGTTCTCTGCCGGTGCCTGTATCCACTCCAGCCCCAGTGCGTGTGGTCGTTTGAGCGGACAACACAGCCTGAGCGTGCCACCATTGCCTTCAACCAGTGCAGCTTCTCACAGCCAGTAAGACAGCCTTCCACCGCACTACACTCCTAGTTGACAGTTTCCCCTGCTGACATGCAGTACGCTAATCAAATCCTGGCTCGCATGTGTGCCATTGGCTTGCAGGTGCCTCTCAAGTGCATGGCGTCCCACCAGCGGCGCCGAGGGCTGCTGCTGGTGTTGCTGCTGGCTCAGGCCTGCGCCAGCTGCGCAGCAGCAGACACCGCCAGCAGCAGCAGCAGCAGCAGCAAGCAAGACAGTATTTTGGTCAGCTACAATAAAGAGTCGCGGCAGCAGGTATGTCCCCAGACGTCGAAGCTGCCAGGCTGGTGTACACTAAGTGCTAGTGACACTGCACATCTGCACCCAGAAAGTGCTCTGTAGCAGTGGCTGAGGTGATCAAGCTAGAAACCAACAACTTGATGAATTTCAGCCATAAACAGCATGGTACATGCGCAAGCAACACAAGTGCAGCCACAATCGCTTCTGCCCACCAGCAGCACCTGTGCCTTATATAACAAGCTGACGCACACCACTGTCTTCAACCTGCCGTGTCCTCATGGCTGAATAGGTGCTAGACACTCTAAATGCGCGAGGCTACAACGTAGTGACAGAGCTAGCCACGCTCCGTACCCTGGTCGCAAAGCTGCGGCCAGGCCCTGCAGCAGCAACAGCAGCTGGCGGAGTCACCACATCTGCAGCACAAGCTGCAGCACTGCAGTCTGCGCAGGGTATCGTAGTTGCTGCAGCTGACAGTATTGTCAAGCTCATCAAGCCAGTGCCGGCAAATGAGCCGATAAGTGACGCTCCTGGTTCACCTGGTACTCGTCAACAGCGTGGCGTGAGCATAGCAGCAGCTCAGTGTGCATGGCCTGACATACTGAGTCAGGACTACGCAGTTGGTGTAAAAGAGGAGGGCAGGTCGTACGGCATGAAGATGATGCAGGCGGACGGAGCACAGCTGCAGGAGGTTGCCGACAAGCACAAAAGCAAGGTGCTGTTCTGTGTCATGGACACAGGCATTGACACCACAAACCAGGAGTTTGCAGGTGTAGGTGAGCTCTCCAAAACGTTCAGCAGTGGTGTTCCTGCAGCGGGTTAGAGCAGGCTGGGCTGCCACTTGGAGGATTCTGGTGTTGAATTCAAATGCATGCAGAGTGTTCATGCAGTGTTTGCTACGGGTGTAGCTTTTGTTGCAGTGATGACTGCCGCTGTGCCTGCGTGCCTCTAGTTTTTCTAGTTTTGCTGAAGCTGCCAACAACCAGCTAGCTGCTGGCCCTGGCTGCTAACCAGTAACAGTGCTTCACAACCAGTCACTCAAGGTTCTCCTCCTGATGCCGCTTGTGTGCTCGTTATGTACCATACGTGCAGAGCTGACTGGCGCCGTGCCTGACTTCATATCTGGCAAATTCCCGGACTGGAACCAAGACAGCTTCTCGCATGGCACCCACGTAGCAGGCGTCATTGCCGCTATGAGGAACGCTAAGGGCGTCGTCGGTGTATCAGCTGAGGGTGCCAACCTATTCGCCGTGCGTGTGATGCCTGATGGCAGCGAACTTTTCAGCACTGTCCTGCAGGGACTAGACCTGTGCGTGGCTGAGCTGGATCGCCGAAAAGCTGCCGCAGCTGTCCCTGATATGAAGCTCGTTGTCTCAATGAGCTTTGAGGGAGATAGCCCAGGCTTTCGGGCCCTGTTCGACTCAGTTGTCAACGAGCTGATGGCTGAGCGCTCAGATATCTTGCTGGTTGCGGCAGCTGGAAACGAGGGGGCCAACGGGGGGATAGTGTACCCTGCTGGTCAAGCACATGTGCTGGCTGTGGCGGCTGTGGACGCGAATGAGGCTGTTGCTTCTTTCAGCACACGGCAAAGCTACGTTGCCATTGCGGGAGCTGGTGAGTGAGATCAGTGTGGGAGCAACAGCAGAAGCAGCTGCTGCACACTGACTGTCATACGCCACAACTACGAGGGCCAGCGCAGTACACATCAGATTGGGCGGCCTGCGGGCATGTTGTTACTGTACTGCTTCACATTGCTTTTGCAGACAGTGACATGATGTACCAGCAGGTGCCTGCATCCACTGACGGACGACCCTGTCTGCACCATTTGCCGAAACACTTATGCAGGTGTAAAGGTCATCTCTACCATCCCGCTAGCTATGACCAGTAACAACACCTACTACCTCGCCCAGTTTGGCAAAAACGTCGAAGTCACCCCGCCGATACCTGAAGTAACAGCGCAACCGGACTTCCTGACTCAGCCCCCACCTGAAACACCAATCGGCAGCATCAGGTCAAATGTTCAGGGTCCACTTGTTGACTGCGGCCTGGGCCTGTCAGTTTGCCCCAAGGCAACCGGCAAGATCTGCCTAATCCAGCGAGGTGTCGGAACCTTCCGTGACAAAGTGAAAAACTGCATGGACGGCGGTGGCATTGGCGTGCTGTTATACAACAGGGCCGACTTGCCAGGCTGCCAAAGCATGGACAGGTTCACTGTGGGTACTACTGATCCCTTGGGTGAGCCGTTGCCTGCTGACAGAGTGCCGACGATGGGGTTGACCAGGGTGCAAGGAGAGGCACTGCTGCGTGGGCTGCAGAGCGGCATGAACCTGACGGCCAGCATACACTATCCAAGGTTGCCACCACAGACTGATGTTGGCCTGGGATTGATGAGCGGCACAAGTGAGCACCCGCAGCCTTGGGCAGCAGTGTGTCTGTATATGCAACATATCAAATGTTCCTCTTGATGGTGATGCTGCTTTGCTTTTTGCAGGGTGTGTAGCATGCATGTGAGGCAAGAGCATGCCCAAGCATAGCTTGCTGCTGCTGCATTGGCCAGATTGACGGATCTAGAGCGGTCGGTAGCTGCTAGTTGGTGCAAGCAAGCCATGGCCTCAAGTTGCGTGGTGCAGCTCCTTGTGTTGCAAATCACTTGCCTGACAGCCTTTGCAGCTTCCTTGTCCTGCTCAATGCACCGCCTCACTCGCCTGTTCCTGCCACTGTGCTTCGCCTGTGCTCCTGTCACGTCACTTGCAGGTATGGCCACGCCAGCTGTAGCTGGCATTGCAGGCCTTGTTTGGTCAGCCCACACAACCTGCAGCTCGGCACAGATACGCGCTGCGCTGCTTGCCACTGCTAGGATGCCGAAAGGAGCCACGTCAGCTGGCACGCCATACGTGAAAGGCACGCGCAACAATGACGTGGGGTTCGGCATCGTACAAGCACTTGCCACCCACCAGTACCTTTTGGCCAAGCCATGCAAGCCGCAGCGGCCGCTGCAGGTGACTGTGCTGCTGCAGCCAGACGGGGTCGACAGCACTGACGCCAATGCAACAGCGCTTCCGCCAGATGCTCTGCGCACTGTGGGACAGCGGATAAAGCTCATCGTGAAAGTCAGAGATGCAGATGGCAAACGGGTAGTTGGTCAGACCGTGCGGATATCTGTGCGGCCTAGTGCAGATCTGATCAAGTGTGGTGCGTATGAGAGATCCACGAATACAGCAGGTGCTCTGGGGATCCGGTGCATTGTTATGAAGGCGGGGCATGCAGTGGTGACAGCTACTGTGCCTGCTGGGCCTGACAACATAGCCAGCACTGGGCGATCATCGCTGAACATCAGGCGTGCATGATGTACGGGAGTGGAGCACCTCGGTGCTGGGTTGCTGTTGCAGCCTGTTGGTTACCCAGCAGGAGCCGCACGGTGTTGTTCTTTGGTCATGTTGGGTGCATGTGGGCACGTGTGTGATTGGGTTTGCGCATGCCTCGTGATCCTGCTGCAGTGTGCTACCACCAAGCACATCCACACAGCATTAAGGGTCAGCAGCTGCTGCTGTACAGCTTGTTCCGTCTGTTGATTGCATCTGTGCAGCTATGGCCCTATGTTTTATTCGTTTCATTGACTTGCGGTTTTCACTGCACTTGTTACCAACGTAAGACCAGCTTATAATACGGCCAGCATAGATGCAGGTCACTCGATGGGCAATTCATGTGCCTTATGCCCACCTTTGCTTTGCAGGGAAGTGCTGGTACTTGCAAAGTAGTGTGGTTACTTTGCAAAGTAGCGCTCGTGCTGCAGGTGCTTTTCGCACTTTGTTTGTTGCAGTGGAGGGGCACTTGAAGCTGCTGCTCAACTTATCAGGGGCTGTTGAAGCCATATCTGACTCCACACGGCAGCAGTTGTTGACGATGACATCAGATTCCCCTACTCTACATGCATGCAATTTCTACATCACTTCTTGGGTTGCACAAACGAAGGCAGCAAACAGTGCTGTTGTTTGCACACGCTGCGCAGTACTGCGACTAGTCTAGCGCTGTGGCTTGCGGTGTGTTATCTGCATAAGCTGTACATATGTGATGGAGCTGAGGGTTAAGGGTGCACAGTCGTTGCATTGCTTTCAAACCGATGCCTTGGCGTGCGTGTATTGCAAAATTTGGTTGTTACAGGGCCATATAGGCATGTGTCATCATACTGGTTTCTTTTTACTGCTTGCACAGTGTTTCCTTGCAACGCAGATGCCAGGCGTGTTCAGGTTGGCACCTTGGTTATTTGGTCCTCAACCTTTGACACAGTGTAGTGGTCATACTGATCCCTGCAGTTGTTTGACTGCCAGCCTAATGATGTGGCTTCTGCAGCAGAGTTGGACTGCAGGAGTTGCTGTGCATTGTTACACATGTATGCTCTTGAATCTGCTGAGCATCGTGGCTGGCTGCACTCAGCATGTGCAGCAGGCTGATGTGCAACGTCTGCAGTTGCTGCCTGTCTAGCTGACAGCATGTGCGGCACAAGTGTAGAGCCTGAGGTGCATGTACTTGGTCTGGCATCCATGCTGTGCTGCTCTGGAGCTTGGTTGAAGATGCATGCCTTACTGGCGGCCTTGGATATAGGTACGTTGCACAGTCTTCCGTCGGAATTTTGGCAGTTTTTGCAAGAAGCACTTTTACGTGCTCGCAACCTACCACAATGTATTAATTACACGTTAAGATCGTTTTACGGTGATTTACATATGTGACCGCTGGCATCCACGGCTGTGCATTCAACGACTTGTTCGATGACTGTCCTGACCATGCTGCATAGGTAATGAGCTCATACAAAGCGTTGTGAAAATAATAAAACGAGTTGAATAACTTGCGGTAAGCCACTGCAGTGCTGCTCCGGGTGCGTTCACATCACGATTGCTGGCATGACTGCCATGACTTACAGGTATAATGAGAAGAGGTGTCGGTGCAGTTTTGGCGATCGCCATGGGGCCTAGAAGTGGGTATCATTCTGTTGAAAAGGGTTCGGGATCTTTTACGAACGATGATGTGGCAGGCACTGGCTCGCTTGTGTTGTGGGAGCGCTCCCATGGCTAGCCATTGCAAACTTTTTCCACTGTTTTGCCAATTGCAAGTAGTCGCAATTTTCCGTTTTTAACACTTTTTCTCATGTTTGTATAGATGATCTACACACGCACTGCACACAAACTGGTACATCCTTGCCAAGGATGCACAAGTTGGGCACTGTAGGGAGCAAACGTGGCTCTGACTGACTGATTCAGTCTCGGGGAAGAACAGCACAAGGCTACGAGCCACGTGTTGAAGTGCAATGTTTACACTTAGTGGCGGCCCGCTGCCACTGCATGCCACAAAACTCACCACCCAATCCATGCTGCAAGCCACGGAACCTTCACGCCAGCCATCGCCGTCAGAATCCTCATGCAATCACAGGTGCAACATCTGTGCCAGCTTGCTGCACAGAGCGACAGTGCAACTGCTGCACAGCCACTGCGCCGCCTGCTGCCACTGCGTGCCACAAACTCACCACCCAATCCTTGCTGTAAGCCCAAAAAGCAACGCAGGGAAACGGGGATTGTCTGAGCTGCCGTGCCTAACATCTTGCCTAATCTATGACCACCTGTACAGGAACACACATCCCAAGGTACATCAGCCTCCTGCACCTCTGCAGCACAGCCTGCTGGTCATCGTGGCCTGCAAAGCCACTGTCACGCTCCCTGGGCACGCTGTTCCATAGTACAGTCGCCAGGTTCAAAACTGCCCAGCGACCACACGACCATCTATCTGTTGCCAGATCCTGCTGCGCTATTCGGTGATACACCACTGCCACCTGTTGGCCAGCAGGCAGCTGCCATGCATCAGCGTTGAACTTCAGCAGTGCTGACAGCTGCACTACCATCAGGCTGCAGGGCTGCTGGTACCATTCCACCATGCTGCCAGTCCAGTGGCCCCGCCACTGGAACTTCTCAGCCTGGCCCAGTGAATCATACACCGTCATGATCAGGTGTGTGTCTGACGGCTCAGCATGGTGCTGGCAAGTGGCAACAATCCAGTGCATGCCCACATCAATGATGCCCACAGTGAGTTTCCTTGCACCCAGATCCCGCTGCGTTGTCCGCAGATCAGCGCCATGCACCACCTGCCACATGATGCTGGGGTTGATGACAAACACATCACACCTCTCTGCAAACACGGCATCCATGCTGACGTACATGCGTAGCAGCACGTCAATCGCCACAGCCAACGTTTGTGAACCAGCACCACAGCAAGCCAGAACCAGGGTACAACAGGCAGCGCTATCTGGTTTCGCGGCATTGCATCGTCATCCCCGAGCATGGAGAAGGCGCCGTGGACTACAACGCAAGGTCCAGGGCGGCATACTGCATAAAGGGAATTCGAAAGTTACACCAGTTCGCATGCATGGGAGGTGGCGAGGTTGGTCTGAGCGACCTCGTGGTGCACTACAGGCCAAAGTCCTGCTACTGCCTATCGTGCATGTCGTTCTGTGACAATGATGACTACCACAACAATTGTGACAACAAACACGTGGTAGAGGCTTACCAGTATGTGCAGATGCGGGCAGGTACTGACACCACACAAGTAGTCTTGGACAACTACAGGGATGACCTTGCCGATGAATTCGTGGAGTTTGAAGTTGACAGAATTACGAGGACACTGAAGCCTGGCAGGGGCCCAACACCATCAGCAACAGATAATGATTGTTTTGTTGCT